>VNJN01010315.1:0-113128 GCA_008042485.1 Drosophila mayri | reverse complement strand
CCCCCCCCCCCCCTCATACCCCTTTTGTTACCTTCCCCGGGACCCAGAGAATCCCCCTTTTTACCAACATATGTACTACATTTTGTCTGTCCCGTCGCTGGTTTTGCTGCATTTGTATTTGTTTGTTAGCACTGCCAAGTACTCTAACTGGGCGTCTAAGTACAGCAGCAGGTCAAAACTATAGTTCTGTTAATTTTACTGTATATTAAAATTATCTTAAACGTAAGATTAAATTGTTTGTTAAATTATATCAAAAAGCTGCTAATTGAAAATGCTTAGAATATATTATTTCCTTTTTCTTTTGCAGGACAACATTTCGACATATGTAACATTACTTTTTAAATAACATATTAAAATATATAATTTAATATTATTAATTTACTATGTATTTCATAATCGTTTAAAACGAAATACATCTTTTCCTGGTCTCTACTGTAAGGGTGAGTGCGAGATTTTGTGTTTGGGTAAGTGTGTGGCAGCGTGGTTGTGAAAATGTTATATAATTACACTTTGCGCATTTTCACAATGAAGTAACAATGTTTTAATTAAACCATTGGAAAGCCAAATAACTCTTGTTTGCAGCGGAGCAGCTGTGGGGAAAATGAGGACCAAAAGACAGAGGGTCAGCAAACCTGAAGAGAACCTGTGTGTGTGTAGCAGGGCGGGGAAAGGCTAAAAACAAAATAAGAATCAAATTAAAAATTGTGAACTTCATGGCTTAATTGGTTTTTGAACAACAAAGATCACTCTGACATCTAAAGTAATTAAAGAACATTATTTTTACATAAAGAGTATTTTAATGAATATGTTTAAAGATTAACAATTTTTATATTAACAATTTAACAATTTTTATATTACTTTTATAAAATAAATACCAAAAGGACTTCAATTTTATTTGTTATATAAAGTAAATTGCTCTAGCAAAATGCGTAGCGCCTTAAAGAAATCTCCAACAAAATACGCGAAGAGATAAATGAGCCAGTTTTACAATTATCCAGCTCGTAACACGCATAAGCTTCGGATGCCAGGATGCAGGATGCCCAGGATGTTCAGGATGATCCAGAGATTGAGCAGAGGAGGAACGTAATACTTAGCGCCAAGTGGCAAGTGGATGTGAAGCAGGCCATCCGCCAGCCATATGAATCAACTGGCAGTCAAGCCAAGTCACCCGCTGCCACGCACTGAGACCGCACTGTGCCACATCCCCCCAGGATTCGCCTTCTCCTGGCACTGCCTTGCATTGCGCAAATTGCGCACGAATCTTAAATTGAATTGTTGAGCTGCTCCGCTTGCAGCTGCTCCTGCCACACAATAGCAGTCCCCATTCCGCTCCAGAGCCCAACCCCACTGGTGCATCCACCCTGAAACCCACTCGGACCACGCATACTTCAAGTTGCGGCAACATCAGTTTTGACTCCTCTCGTTGCGCTTCTGCAAGCTTCATTTCAGCCTCATATTATATATGTATATATCTGTTGTAATAGCGTTAAATGGTTGCAACAATTTTGACATCTTTAACACAGAATTATCAGGAAAAGTTCTTGGTAAAGAAGGGCTTAGAGAGATGATCGAAAACAATTCTAATAAATAAAACTTAGAACCTAAATTAAGATAGTTTAAAATATATAATTAAAGATAAAGAAAATTAGATAAAATCATTGTTTAGAGTAGGAATTAATAAATTTTCAAACTCAGAAACTTAGCATTACAATCCAAAGGAAGAAAATGATTAATTCCATAAGCTTCTATGCCCTTTGGTCCAAGAACTACTGTACCTTGTGGCTGCCCTAAACTCCCTTTGGCCAAACTCCACCATATTTGAGATGTTTTCAACTTTTGCTGCGGTTGGCAAGCAAAATTGCATTGCCTTTGTCAGCAATGCGTTTGTTTTATCTAATTGCCGGTCCTCGTCCTTGCCCCCACAATACTGATGTTGGGCGGTGGTGGGTGTGCGTCTGTGTCTGAGGATACATCTAAATTTCCACACGTCGTCTGGCATTAGATAAAGTATCTGCTTTTATATGTATGTGCACTATATGCTGTACACATAGTTTATCTTCTTGCCGAGTCTCAGCTGCGTGTGTGTGCTGGTCAACAGCTTTTTACAAATTAGCTGGCTAACGGAAATGCAAACCTGTGGGCCAAAATGGGGGTGTGTGTGTGTGAGTGTGTATTTTCGCCCTTTCATGCTGACTTGGAACTTCCGGCGTATTTATAATTTATTTCCTTTCTGCCCAGAGCCCGCCACGCAGCTGCTGCTTCTGATGCTGGACGGCCAACCCCCGAAAAACTCCAGAGCCCCCCAAAAGTTCTCTGCCCTCTGTGTATATATGTGGCAGGGTTTCGGCCAGGGCCAATTTATTATCCGCAGTTTAATTGGAAAATTCTGATTTCCATTTTAACGAATTAGCACCTGCGACAAGAGCTCTTAATGAGTTATACGGCAGCTCGCTCGAGATGACGTGCGAAAGCGAAAAAGAGTGTATTAAGGCGGTGAAATGTTGCAGCTTTGCGGTTACCCATTAGGGGACTTCCTGTACCAAAAAGTATGCTATGGAATTTCACAATAATGTCCTGGAATATTTTAGTATTTAACTAAAGATAATTTATAAATACTAAAATCTCTGTAAAATGATTAAAAATATATTTAAAGCTGTCAAAAATTAATCTGCATTAATTTAATTGTAAGACTCAATGCTTTCTTCAAGTATTTTTCAAATAACTAAAAGTTCTATAACCGTAATTTAATTTTCTAGTAAAATCTCTATAAGGACTCTTATTTCTTTCTCTATAAAATCAATTTAAATTCCTCCTTCGAGCATACCCTTGATACTCCTTCATTCATACTTACTGGCCAAAGCTTTGGGTCTGTAAATTACATTTTTCGGGCTACTGCAGGCCACACGCAAACATATAAATTGCAAGATTTATATGACAAATTTTATTTAATGCATTTTTATGTGCCCTGTTTGTGTCTGTGTGTGCGAGAGCATGTCCCTCAGTGCGTTCTGAAAAGGACCCAGAGGACCGTCGGTACTGGTCCTCTTGGTCCTGTTTTATCCAGCGGCCTGAGCCCGTATTTATTTTTCCCATTGCGGCCAGCTTTTTGTTGACCGCACGAGGCTTAAGCCTTTGGCCTTTTTTAAACGCTTTGCAATGTGAAAAATCCTAAAAAATAAGAGCAACAAAATCCAAGGTGGAGGCAAACAAACACAGCCACATACAAAATTATGGCAGGAAAAAAAAGCGGTCGTAAAGCGATTTATGTATTTACAATTAAATTTGAGGAGAAGCGGGCTTCGATGGCGATTGAATGCAGTTCTGCATAAAGAGGATATGGCTGGAGGAGCACAACTCGTTACCCTGAAAGGTCCTGCAAAATGAATGGAAAGGGGGCGCAAATCGGATTTCCGGAGTTTACTGCATTGTGATGGAGTTACCAGGACAAAGTCGCAAATAGAGAGAATAGAGGGGGGAGTTTGCCTAACTCGGGCCACTCTTCCTCTGCCACCCCTCCCCCCCTCGATGTAATTATTATTGCCGGATTCCAGTTTTCCGGTTAGTCCTGCTGCTGGTTCTCGGGTGTTTGTGTTCTTGTTATTGTTTTCAAACCGGCGTGTATTTGCCCTTGTTTGGGCTCTTGTTTTATTTGCTCGCCAATACACGGGGGCAACATTTAGTTTCAATTAAAACATTTCAATTTTGCGGTTGAAAAGAACACACACACACACGAACACACACACTTTCATGGATCCAATAAAAACTAAAACAAGGGAATATATAAAAAACAGAAGCGAGAAAAAATATATACAACATGAATATAACCCCAAATTAGTTAGCATGTAATAATTTGACACTTGCACTTTAGAGAGCAAGAGGGGGTGAAAAAAAATATATATACACTATAGGGAGGAAGTCAGAAAATCCCCCATGAAATTCAGCCAAATGGAAATGAAAAATATACGCAAAAAATGTTGACAGCAATTTAATTAAAAATCTAAAAAATGCCAACGGCCATGTCATCAAAGCATTTCAATTAGCACCCGCATGATTCTGCTTCTTTATGTACCTTCTATAACTGCATTTATATCCTGGGGAATAATTAAAACTGTTTAATTTTAAATAAATATATAAACACAGACTAATTTTCAGTTAATATATAATGTGGGAGAGGCTGTGGAAGCGAAATGTTTTAATTCTTTTTTAAAAAGACTTTTATTTTTCTAGCTTTCAAATGAATATATTTAATGTTTACTTTAAAATCTGTTTAAGAATAAAATATAGTAAATACATAAATATCCACAGTTTCTAGAGTCTCAGTCTTGTCTAGGTATTCAACAGCTTTCCTACCTTTATTTTTACTTCAAATTTGGAAAATGCATAACACTGGTAAATAACTTTTAGCTTCTAGCTTTCTGGATGGAAACTTGACGAAACATAGACACAATGTTCAACTTTAATTGCTTGAACTTGGTGTGTGTGTGGGTGTATGGGTGTGTGTGGAAGACACCCATCACCCTGAGCTTATCTCGCCGATTCAGTCGCCGAGAGTTTTTGAGACACAGACAACTCCTTCTGCACTCATCAACAATGTCTCTAACAGATTTCTGATACTTGACCCCAGACTTCGGTGCACAGGGAGAAATATTGCAGATTTTCAATAGAAACAATAAGGACAACAAAAAAGCCTTGGCGAGGGATCAAACCTTAAACCCTAAAAAAGATTTATTATTTTTATTGTTTGCCTTGAGACTTTAACTTTTTAACTTAACCTTTAACTTTTTGCATTAATTTCTTCAGTATATTTTCATCCAAAGAATTTATAGACAAAATAAAGAGACTTAAAGCCACATCCAATCATGACATTTTTCTGTGTGCATCCATCCATCCACAAAGGACCCTTGGGTGCAGCTTCGTTTTGTTACTTTTGTGAGCTCTCGTTATCATTATCACTGAGAGGAGCCAAGCCAAGACAAGTCAGGGACCCAGGACCCAAGACCAGGACCCAGCGCCATAAAAACAACTAAGCAAACAGTTTGAGTTATGTTTCATACGAACAAAAGGTGAAGGGGGGAGCGGCGGGTCCATCTATCTTAAGAACTCATTATCTGTGGCAAGTTTTTAAGCAAGTTAACTTTGCTTTGTTGCGCCAACCCTCGACCCTTATGTATTTATTTCGAATCAACTCGCATTCGCTCCAACCAACTTGAACTTCATATCTGAAGCTATCAACACACACACACACACATTTCGTCCGGCCCCTCCTTCGTCCTTTTTTAAGGGCTTCGGCAACGGCTGCTCCTTCTCAGCTGCTTACATTGTTTTCCTTTTACCATTGTTGCGTCTCTTTTGGGGATAAGAAAAACCCGCAATTAGAAGCGAGTAGCAAATTTAAGTGGCCACCCAGCCCCAACCCTGCTGCCACCCTTAACTAGTTGTCGTAAAAATAATTGCCCACTACTTAGCAGTCCGAAATGGCCAGCACTTTCCCATCTCCAATCGGATTTTTTGCCGCTGCTCTTTCAGGGAGTTTTCCTGGGCAAATTAAGCACTACTCTTGAGGTGTTAAGATCTAGGAAATCTCTGAATAGAGAGAGTTTACCTCACAGGACTACTAAAATTTAGTATGAATATATCCTTAAATTCTAATAATAGATTTCTATACATGTAACATGTTTTAATGACAGGTCTGTCCTGAAAGGATTTCTATGTTTTCTACACCCCCATAGTTTTTCTTGAACCTTCTCTTTGCCCATTTCCCTCCCATAGTTTTCCCACACATTTGTTTACCAATTTGATCGAACAACTCTCGCATCATCGACTAGTTATTACGCCCGCAGGGATAACGAGCGTCTCGAACCCAAAGGTGGTTTCCTTGGTCCTGCCTTTGGCTTTATAAATAAGAATGCCATCGCAGCAGAAAACGGAAGGCTGTGGAAACCCTTCTGGCTGGTTGGTTTCGGGGAAGGAGCAGGAGGGCTATGAGGATTTTTGGGGCTGGATGGAGTTCACAACCTTTTGAGCCCGTCCGAGCATTTGGATGGGTCGTAGTTCATTTCGCTCTCTTTGCCTTTCCGCTTTCCGCCAGTGAACTCAAACACTTTGGCCCCTTGGCCACGGAGCATAGATCTGGGGAAGACAACGGTTCCACAATTTGCAGAAAAGTCGCATGTAATAAAAGTGCTGGCTGCTGCTCCTGCTGCTGCTGCTGCTGCAACCGAATCGTATCTGTAAGATACACAGGGCCGGGATACAGCCACTGCGAGTGGGGACTACCAGCATTTATATTGTATTTACCTACTTGTTTTTTATTATCTACAAATGCTCTTAGCCACCTTACAGACCCAGTCCCACCCGCTGTTCGTATCTAGTTCTATACGCTCAGCGAAGCTGAAAAAACAAGTCGAGCGTCGCCTGCACTGCGCTCGGGGTATAAATATTTATCTTTTTTCTACTCCTTACACAAGTCCTACTCCTGTCTTTCCATTTCTATTTTTCTACGATTTTTGTTTCATTTGCTTTACCATTGTTCGCTCTTTGTTTTAAGGCAATCGGAATAGGAATAGGAATAGGAATCGGAATCGAAAACAAAATCGCTGGCAGCTCGAAGAACAGCGCCGAGAGGCTGAAAGGAAGGGGGTGAAAATATTGTCTATTGATTGATTGTTTGTTCTACTGCACGGTGCGCATTATTAGATACAATTTATTGTGCAGCTATGTGGAATGGCAGGCGCTGGCTTGGATTATTGTTTATTTTATGACACGTGCCACAGCGGGCTCTCCACCTCGCTCAAGCCCCAAGAAGATCCTGGCTGGGGAGTGCCCGGAGTCCTGACACGCGTTGCGGCCTAAGCCTTTTGCTAATAATGCCAATAACGAAGACGGACTTCGCGGAGAGACAAAAGCACACCGAAGTTTGACCATCTCATATATTATTACAAGTAGTAAGAAAAAGTCGTAGAATAGAAGACGTGATTACCTATAATTTTGGTCATTTATAAACCTTTAAAACAGATTTATTTTTATTGAAAGGTAAGAAGTTAACTAATAAATATTTCAACTTTAATCTCTTTATTTTTCTTTAAGCAAACTCTCCTTCTAATCAATATACCCTTAATTCTCATAAAATAACTACACAAAACAATATTAGCAATATTTTCTTTAGACAAATTCCCTATGCAACTGAGCAGATACTGGTGGGTGTTCTGAGGGCATGCAGAAAGGAACTTCACCCTCTTGTGACCAGCACTCCAGGCTTTCCTTTTTCTTTATTTTTACCCCATAAAACCCTCAGCCCAGATCTCGCAATCTCTTCATCATTTTCAATCTCTATCTCTGTGCTATGCAAATAAAACAAAAAACAGAGTCCAAGAGCAAAGACGCTAGTAATTGTTGTTGTTGTTGAGTTTGGCTTGACAAAGACCAAAAGTTCCCTGGGCTTCAACAGTTGGCATAAGTCCTGGTGACTGTGACTGTGAGTCCTCATGTGCGGCATGTGTGGAAGGCAGCAGAAGCAGCAGCAGTAGCAGCTGTACAAGTGGCTTTCCAAATCGTCTTCATCCACGCCCACTGCTCCCCCTTCCTTTGTTGCCAACGTCAGTTAGTTTAGTTACTTAATTGAATAGTTTGTTTTTGACATAATCTTTATGGGTCCTTTGTTTTTAATACCCCTCAACGAAGCCAGCCACCCACAAGAATGGCCAGAATGTGGCAGCAGCACCAAATGCTTGGCAGAACATTCTCCAGAGGAACCTGGCCAACTTAGGGACAAACATATAGACGTCACACGAGGGCGGAGACATCGTTAGGCATAAAGGAACTTGATTAGAATCAGAAAGGGGAAAACCCGATAACAAAACGAAGGGAGCCTTAGAAGTTTGTTTTTACAAATCTATGGAAAATTCTTTATAAATAACTCTCATCTCCATAAACAGCAACCACTATAAATCACGCTCTTATATTCTTCGAAAAATATTAAATAACAAACTCTAAACTCCCATAAAACTTTATATTTTAATGGCATATTTTCTGTTATCTTAACAACTCTTCGCTCCAACCTCTGGCTTACCTTTGACCCCATCCCCTCTACTGACCAAAGTCCTGGCGTTGGCCAGTCATCGCCATCGTCATCACCCTGCTGCTGATGATGACCGGCACAAAAATCTTAGCCCACATGGACGAATGCGTCCATAGAAAAGGCATTTGAAGCCTTCACATTGTTAGGATAGCCCGGTTAGTCAATGAGGTCAGAGAACAAAAGGTCCCGGCCGACCCTTCGAAGGCAGCGCCTATATATCCTTAGCCTTTAAACTAAAACTGAACGCAGCAAATTACAGTTACTGGGGCTTCATCATCTGGGCCCGATCATCGCCATCCGAGCGGCCTCATCATCATCCCGAGGCCCCTTGTTCGGGGTGTGTGTATGTGTGTGTGTGTTCTTGGCACTTTAGGCGCCGTCGATGGCAGCTTATTGAGTGGCTTGTAATGTGTTGATGAGGACTAAAGGCGAGTAGGAGTGGCGGGCGGAGTGCGGAGTCCTTGGTGCTCAGGACGCAGGATGCCTCCGTTATTGTTTTATTGTATGGCCACTGCCACTGCCACTCCGAGCCGAGGACGTAGCTGCTGTCGAGGCTATTGAAACTATGCCCTGTGTGTGTTCCTGGTTAATTAATTTCTGAACTGACCAACAAAGGACTGCCCGCCAGGAGGCAGGACTCTGGTCCCATTCCTGCCACGATTAGGACGGAGACTGATGAAGTGGCGCTTTCAAGGGCTTACACGCAGCTTAGCTGCTCATCTCCGACTCCGATTTAGTTACAAATTGGCCGGATAAGGTAAACAATCGTTGCCGCTCTTCCCTCATATTTAATCAAGCTCAGAGCGAGGGCGGCGGCCCAAGGATCCTGGTTCTGATCCTGGGAAATTAGTAAGGTTTCCCCTTCATTTGATTTTATTTCTTGGGCCCCCGCTTATTGAGTTGCTTCTGACCCGGGGCCATGGGTTTTTATGCGCTTCTTGGGTACCTTTTTTTCTATCTCCTTTGAACAAAGCAAACACCGAAGGGTAAAGGAGCCGGAGGAGGATCAGGAGCAGCGGCAGCAGCAGGCTGGGGTCCGGCACAAAAGCGCATAAAGTCCAATAAAAAGTGTGCAACAAGGGAGGGCAACAAGAACTATCTTTTCTATAGCCGGCAACTCTCGTTATCTATTTTTGGGCCTCCTGCTCCTGCTTCTATCCTGCTGCTGCTGCTCCTGCCTCTCGTTTTTGCCGCTGCACTACTAATCCAGGGCATGAGCTCTGTCCATGAACAGGGCAGGATGCAGAGAGAGCTGGGCAGGACCTGGCATCCTTGTTTGCTTTTGGCTTGTTACATTTTGATTAAAAAACGCCCACGCGCATAAGTCGAGCAGGGACACCGACGGGGCAGATTGATAGAGCCGGAAAAAGCAGAGAGCCAGACACTTTCATACACCCGTAAACTGTCTAGCAATCGAGTCAAATGTTTGACCCACCAACCCTCCAATTCCCTCGCAACCCCCCCAAAAAAGGAAAGAAAAAACAAAACAAAAAATCGGAAAAACAAAGGGAAAATGTCACAATAGTGCAGCCAATGACAAAAAGGAAATGTTAAGTTCGCATGGGGGCGGTAGTTTGAAGTTTTAATTGAACATTTATCAAGTCAATTGGCTATATGTTTCTCACACATGTCCCGGGGGCAGAAGGGAAGAAGGGTATTTCCCAGTGCCTTACATTTAATTCTGTCTCCAAAATGTACGTCTTTTTGGGGCAGCAATTAAAGAAGATCAAGAAATGGATGTAAGACATGACAAGAGAAGATTTTAAGGGGCTCAGATTGGATACAAGAGCATGGAGATTATTTATTTAAGGTGTATAATTGGAATGTATTTATAAAAATATATAAGATAGAAATATAGAAGAATATATGAGATTTTCTCTCCGAAATTCTCCTTAAGAATATAAAGGAATATAGTTGTTGAATATAATATAATATAAGATTTCTTACTTCTTATTAAAGATCTATATTTAATCTGGATTGATAACCGATATTCGCTTTATAAGAAATAAATAATCTAATTACATTTTACCCTAAAACCATACCGTATCATTCCTTTAACAACATATTTTATCTTAATATGATAAATAACAATTCCATAAATCAACCCTCAACGGATTATATATGTTTATCTTATCTTGTAATGCTTTAAAGTATTACATCTTTCTCCTTCTTCCACATTACAAATCACATAAATATTTAACTAAATAGGAAAAATTCCATAAATCTTACTTAAAACTCTTCAAATTTCTTTTCCATATTTTCCCATCGCTTCATGTTTCTATTTTTGGTGGTTTTCAACATTCTACCAATTCCAGCAAATACCAAAAATGAGTGAAATCCCTGACAGCCATACCAATCCAAAGCCAAACAAAAGATTTATCAAGTTTTTCTCGTCCAGAGATTTTGCTCTCATTTTGGAGAACAGAACAGATTTTTTGGCGACTGAATGTGTGTGTTGAGTGTGTGTGTGTGTGGTGTGTGTGTGCTCAGTGACTTTTGAGACGGAGCACGAAATCCGGCTCAGCCCCGAAACCACTAAAGTTGGGCGCCCAATAACTGTGATTGTGTTAATTTAAATGTCAGTCAAGTAATATTTTCGCACACACACATACAGAGGGCCAGCGGACGATGGGATCACTGGCCAGGACCTCACCCCACATCGGGTCGGTACATTTGGTACGTGCCTTTTGTGCATTGTGCGGCGGGACGTAGGCGTGGCCGGGGCTAAAAGCGAATAATCTACAAAAAAAAAATACATTTTAAAATTCCTAGCAGGTTCAAAGGAAGTGAAAATGTGTTACTTGTTTGTGAAGCGAGCGGGAAGCATGAGGGGGAGGCATTTCCCCCACTCCCCCTTAAGCTAAGCAGGAGGAAACGCATGTGCAAACGCATGAAATTTCATTGCTTGATTGTCCCACCGACTGTGTATCTCTGTGTGGCTACATAATTTTGCGCTTGAATTCATCTCTGAGCCGTGCCACACTTAGTGGAGCTGGTGGAGGAGGAGGAGGAGGAGGAGGAGGTGTATAGGGGGGTTGAAATGGAGGCACCTCAATCTCAAGGGAGCCGAGAAAGCGGACCAGCGAGCCGCCGCCTGCATTCGTTAGTGAAAGCAAATAGTCGGCATCTAACTGAGGTGGGTTGGGGGTAGGTCTAAGCCACCCTGTATTCCAGGTCTCTGCTTTTTCAATATTTTGTTGACTTTAAGAAGGGAGTTACGACCAAGAAGTGGGACTTGTAGAGCTAAAATATACTCATAAATAGGCCATAAAAATATATAAGATATTACCAAAAAAAATGAATTTTATAGAGTTCGGAAAATGGAAAATGGGCCATTGATTTTGGAATATTTATAAATCTTTAAATTTCAGTTGGCAACTCATTTATTATTATTAAAAATAATTACATTTTGAACTAAGATTTTAAAGGTTTTCCCATTTTACCAATAAGTTTTCTTATAATTCATGCAAATAATTTAAGGAATATCCAATATTTTGTTTGTTTACTTCAACCCAAAAAATATATATCTAAATTTAAAGCAATAACCAATCGGTAGCACCTAAGCCTCAACAATAAAATTCTTCAAATAATTTTCCGCACTTCACATTGTTGAGGGCAATTGTAGGACAACAGCAGTGGAGTGGCAAAAGACAGTGGTGGGTGGGTGGACTCAGGACTCATATCCCGGAGGAGCGTACCCGGCGTATGCGTGATTTTTTTTATATATCTTTCTTTTTTCCTCTGTGCTCACCCTGCCTGCTCTAGCTATGCTAATTCAATTTTGTTTGCCTTGTCTACACGCCATGTAATGAGTAGCGCAAACAGCGGCAAAAAGATAATGATGGCGATGATGATGTGCTCGCAATTCCCACCCCGGGGGCGGCTGTCCTGCCACGTGTCCTGGCCCCCAGACCGGGTCACGTGCTCCGGGTTCCGTGTCGGACGTCCTTCGTTTGGGCATCTGGCGCTCATCATTTTTTTACACACTAATGCATATTTATTTTTAATTAAAAACTTATTAAAAACTAGTTAAGCATCAACTGCAGCATTTTTAATTACGTTCGACAAAAGCTTGAAGCTGGAACCGCCCAGGCTCCTCGCTGGCCCGACCCTTGACCCTCTCCTTGGCACTCTCATCAATGCAAAAGACGTTTGCATAAAGCTCTTTAAATGATGCGCCCAGCGGAGAAGCCTCAACCCCGGAACTCTTACCCTTTGACGCCGATCGGCACAGTGGAATGAGGCGTTATGCCCAGGAAATTAAAAGACACAAATGAATGGACATTGGATGTTTTAACAAAAAAGGAATGCGTAGTTGTATCCTTTGACCGGAAACATAAAAGATTAGCAGACTTTCGTACTTATTCTTGAAGCTAAAACCCATTTAAAGATAGAGTTTCTTTTAGAAAATTTAATAAAAGAAATAAACTGATTAAACCCTTGATGGATATAAAGGAATCTCTGAATGATCTGCGCTACATAAAGCTCTTTGCTTAGAATCATTCAACTGAACTTTCACTCTCCTCCGCTGACACAAAAAATGCGTTCGTCTAGTTCTAGTTTCGATGGAGAGCTGGCCTGGTCTTTGGTAGTCGCACTTCTGCGGCTTTGCCAAACTTTTGTCCACTGTGACCCGCGGGTGCTGGGCTGACCCTATTGACTCATCGTTGATGGCTCGTCCGGAGGCTGAGTCTTTTTTTCCTGCTGCATAGATTTCAATGGTTCAACATTTGCCTTTGGGTGGCGTTGCGTCATCGGTTGCCCCTCTGCCTCCCCCCCCCAATAGCCCCCTCTGTCCATTATATTACCCTCTGGCCAACCAAATTTGCATTGCTGATATTGAAAGTTTTTTGTAGCTGGCCGCAGTATTCTGTGCAAACTCTCCCTCTCCGCGCCTCGCATCCTGCCATCCTTTTTGTTGTCTATGATTTATGTTGGTTCGTTGTGTGGGCGTGGCACGTCTGCATGCTCTGCGGTTGCGTTTTTAAGGCTGACGAGCAGCATCCCCGCCGATACCACCGGACGGACGACCCGATCCCTTTGCAATTGGAATTCAAAGTCCTTTTTGGTTTGGCAATTTTGTAAGCGAAATTGCCGCTGTCTCGTTTTTCTGCGTTTTCATTTTCATCGCTCGCCTCGCATCGCATCGCTCCTTCTGTTTTTTTCTATTTCTGCTGCGCAGTTATTAGAAGAAAATGTTTTCCACTTTTTCCCCCAGTCGCAGGCCCAGTAAAAGTCCCAGGACCCGGGGTCACAGTTGGCCAGGGTTTTTCCCTGTGTGTGATGAGAGTCCTTCCTCCGCTCAGGCTTCTTTCAATTTTCGCTGGCGCTCTTTTTTTGTGCGAGGGTTAACAGGGTTGACATCTTGCGCTGGGAATTCCGGTTTCCGCTGCATTTTTCTTTGAACCGACGCGTATTTCCCACTCTTTGGCCTCTTGTTGCATTTTTTTGGACACTATTCCGGGCCAGCTTTTTGGGCATATTGCAATCAGAGATGGTCGAGAATCTTTAAAAAGGACGCTACTGGGAGTAGAAAACGTATTTACAAAAGTAAGCCCAAGCTAACAAAGTTTGTTATTATTTAATAAATAAATTATTGAAGAAAATATATCAGATTTTTTTAATTTCGTATACTAGAGACGTAGAGACTTCATAAACTTTTTAATAACCCTTAATTATGTGAACAAGGGAATAAATAATAAAATTCTTAAATCCATAATTAAAATGAACCTTCTAAAAAGATTAAGAAGCCCTTTGAATTGGGGAAAATTATTATTTGTATTTAGTTTTTACTACTGTAAGTCATAATCGCTTACTTTCAGTAGGGAAAATTCAATCAAAAATCTTTTCTAACCTTTTAAATTAACTCTTTAATTGATAAATGCAATAAAACGTTTAATTTATTTCCAATAAAAATACCTAAATTTATATAGCATTCAAAGGGCTATAGTATTCAATCATTCAAGCATTAGAAAATGCTTGAATTGTGGCCACAATTTATCTATTAATCCCCCCCTTGTATGGCTCATAATAATCTGCGATGCCTTCTTCTCTCTTTTTGTCCGGCCTAATTCCATTTGTCAGAGCTATAATATTTATGTATCTGGCAATTCAAATGGCCATAAATCAAGCACTTAAGGCCCCCGGCACCCGGACCCCAAGCCCAGACCCAATGGGCTCCTCCTCCTACTCGATTTACCAAAAATATTTGGGACTTTCCGAATTATTCAGTTTCTTCAATTGAACCCTGAATACGTTGAATATTATTGTTGAGTATAATGCTCGAATCGGACCTTGGCATATTTCGCTTGGCCATTTCAGCTGCATGAGCATGGCATGTCTATATGCTTATGGCTTCTGTATACATATATTTTTGATGCCACTTGCTGATTTCACAGTTGAAGTGCTGCTCGAAAGCTGGCTGGAAATTAAATGGCAAAGTCAGAGGCAAAGGGCCAACAGCAAAGTTTCGCCGGCACTTGCTCGCATATTTTGGCCAGCAAACAGCTGACTCTGACTGCCGTTTGGTCCACTTTTTCTTGCCATATATTTTTGTTATTTTTTTGTTTTTTCTTGTATGGTATATATGCGACCCAGCTAGAGCTAGAATAGCAACAAAAAGCGAAAGCTCACACATAACTCGTCCTTCTTTGTCGCTTTCGCACACTCGCCCCGCGGCAGTCCACCTCATTCCATGTGTGTGAGTGTGTGTCCTGTCTGTCCCTGTGTCTGTCTGTGTTATAAAAAGGTTTGTGCTACATTTACATTATGGCGCTCGAGCGACAATAACAAAAACAAACGGCATAATCTACAAGAATAATTGAAGAGCACATCCTCAAGTGGGGGATACTTGTATACCCTAAAAATGTTCATTAAACCAATTTATGTTTGAAAAGATTAGAGGATTACAAGGGAAGGAGATCTAGACAGGACTTTTTTGGGGGCAAATGGATAATAATGAAGGAAAGTGTGCATGTTACCTAGAGTTTATATTTAATATTCTTTTTTTGAAAAACCGTTAAATATATACCAATTGACTTGTCCAAAACAAACTAATACTTTCTTCTTAAAAATTATCTGTAAGTGCCTTTACTAAAATATAGATAAGTCTTTTAAAAAGTTTATTATTTATGGTTTATTAGGTAGATATTTTGCATTTATAAATAGTAATAGTAAAAGTAATTTAAATATAACAAAAATGCTTGCTTCAGCTGATATACCCCGAAAATCCCGGCAGAGTGTGCAAACAACAAATAGTCGCCTTTGGCTTGGCAGTCATCTCGGCTCAGTGTGGTGCACACACCCTTCACACCTTGCCGTGCCCTTTGCCACGCCTCCTCCTGCTCCTTTCTGGCCCCCTTTTTTTGGCGGGCATTACAAAACTTTTGCCTCGTTTCGGTGTGCGACTGTGTGTGAGAAGGAGTGTGCTTGTGGCAGGCTCAGGGATCGCAGACATACATAATTGAATGCTTGAAAAAGGCAGGCCGACAACAGGCAAAAGCAGCAGCAGTAACAGAAACAGCAACAACAACAACAACAACAGGACAGGACCTCCTAACATCCTGGCCATGTGTCTGGCTGTGCTTTGGCCTCCATTTTGAGGCCTGCCTCTGCTCCAGCTGCGGTGGTGGTGGTGCATTGCTTTGGGCCAAAACAAGGAATGTTACAATTATGTTCTCTTCACACTTTTCAGCAATTTATGTTTGGTATGTGAATCGGCCCTTTTCCCGCTCTGCCGCTTAGCCACAGCTTGACACTTGAAAACGGGGCCCCACAATAATAATAATAATAATAAGGACACAACAACAATGGGCCCATGCTTAGTTGGCCTTCTTTGGACGGTCTACGGTCTGAGGACTGTGGCCTTTCGGGCCGTTTGCAATTATATTTTTCCCTCTGGTTAGTTATTGTATTTATGTCGCTTAAAAAACCTTGCAACTTTTGGCCATGATTTATGCCTTTGGAATTGGATTTTCTTCTCTCTCTCCGCCTAAGCTTCGCTCCTCACACCCACACAGCCGACCTCCCTTTTGTTTCTGGGCCCTTCTTTTTGGGCGCAATTCTCTTGGCCCGGTCGGCCTCATTTTCCTTTTTGCGGGGTTCCCTCGCTTTCAGCCTGCGTCAACAATAATTCATGACAGGAACACAAGTGGCAACAGTTTGTCAGCGGGGCGTGTGCAGCTTTAAGTCTCCGTCGCTAGTTGGCATGGCCTTTAAAATGCCACCCAAAAGCCAGCATCAAAATGTCTGGCAAATGAAATGACGTCTGTGTTACTTCAAAGTGGACGGATGCAAGTGCATAAGAAAAATTCTAGTAAATTTAATAGATGAAATTAAAAAACCTTTGTTGGATTTTTTTGAGATTTATTGCTCTAGTTTATAACATTTACTTAAACAACTTTAGTGAAAACAACTTCATTCAATGCAACAATTTGTGCTATCTGCCGATCACCAACAGCTTTGACGAGTGATACCAATTGTCCTTGCCTCCTTCCGCCCATACTTGTGGTCGACATGGTCAGTGCAAAGGATATCGATGTAGGCTGACCTCTGTCGAAACTGGGAGAGAAGGAACAGACCTCTGTATTTCAGAGCCTCTTTTTAACCCTCCAACATTACGTTATATCAGAGCCCCTGGCTTACGTTTCGAATACGTATCAGCTGTCCCCATTTGAAGGGCCAGAAAAGGGGAGCAGTGGAGGTGATTCAAAGCGAGGAAGGCGTGACTAAGTGAGGGGTGGCTGCTCCGCTGATGCTCGCCCGACTGCACTGAAACACACAATGGAGTTATTCCAACGGAAAAACACATGCACTTCCGTCGATGTTGACAACCCGATGGCGGGCTTTACTGGAGGGGATTGGAACGTAAACTGAGGAGGTGCACCTACAGCCGGAGGATAGCGAGTGAGATGTTGGAGGCATCAGCAGAGAAGCAATCACGATGACATGGTGGGGGGAACGGTGGTGAAGCCCTAACACATCCAGCCAGTAATTGAAGCATATGGAGTTGAACCTCAGGAAAAAATTCTTTAATATTGTATAAAGTTAAAGAGATTTTTACAAATAATTTAATTATTAAATTTTTTAATATCAAAACCACTTAAACCAAAGATTACTTATTTCTGTAAAGATTTTGGTTTATTTTTACTATAACTTATGCACGCTAACTTATTTCTGTGTTAATTATAAATCTTTATTTAGCTTTGTTGATTAATTTTATACCATTTAAGATAGTATCCTGTAATTTCCGGTTTGATATGCCAGTTTAGAGCTTTCCTTGCTAGCTTAGATCCTTGAGTTGCGGGTTTTAAATGGCCACCATTAAGGATAATTATTGTTTTGAGCTGCAGCTCATTAGAGGGTCGCCTCGACCTCAACTATCACACTTCCTAGAGCCACCACTAGCGCCAACCCTAAGCCAACCGGAACCGCCCCCTTTTTACGTTCCATATAGAGCGTGGCAACCTTCCAACCTTCCCAGGGCAAGGCAACTCGTAAAATGCAAATAATGCAACCAGCAGGAGCCGGAGGATGTGAAAAAGAGGTCCTTTTTAGGGGTATTCGAAATTCGGTGCCGTATGACGTCGCCCAGACTATCGCAAACGATGCTAACTGACGACGGCAACTGGCAGTGACTGCCACAGCTTTTCTTTCTCTCCTCGGCCACGTTTCCCGTCCTCTGCTTTTTAGTACTAGAAGATTTTTCATATTTTCTGGCTGCTGCTGCTGCTCAGCTCCAAAAATGAAACCGAGCATGCAAAACGAGGCGACGAAGATGCAGTCGCCAAAAGCGAAGGGCACACACCTCCCGGCGGAGTGACGTGGAGCGGGGGCCACAGTGAGTGTGAGTGCAGATTAATGGATGTTGATTTTACAAATTCAAATGGCAAAAATATGCAAGCAAGTGTAAGAGATGCTATGCACTGAGAGAAGTGAGAAAAGTTAAGGAAACAAATCAAATTGCAGGGTAAATAATAGGAACAAATTTAAACAAAGTTGTAAATGAATGCTTCTGGAGATATGCCTCCTTATCTAAACTTCTGGGTGATATTTAGATTTAAGATATCTAAAATGAAATAAAAGTGTATAAATAATTACACATAACTTATCTTAGGCATTATATATGCTTTTAAATTTGTACTTTTCACTATCCTTTCGAAAACAAACCCAATTCTTTAAGTGTAAATCCCAACTAGGATGCAAGCTGCTAGTGTGACTGTGACTCCTCGAATCCCTACTGCCCCCCTGGCTCCCCTTCTAGAGCATTCATTTCCGATTCCGAATCTGAAGCGAATCCGGACTCCCAGTGCTCCTCCATCGCAGATCTCTCTGCCGCGCTTGGCATTGTTGTCGCAAATGCGATAACTTAGCTACCAATATGCGTTGACTGCCAGCAGTTGGGGCAGGATAGCATGGAGGCCGCCGATGCTGCGGATCCGGTGGAGTGCCAGAAGGAGTTCCAGGAGGATTTGGATGCAAGCCTTCTGGCCAGGGAAAAGAGAGGAGGAACCGAGAAAGAGGAGCGTATAACTCACTGCACGCATGAGTGTGGGTGAGCGGCAGCATATGCACGGCTGCATTTGTCAGCGAAGCACAAAAATGAGACAAAGTGACGCAGGCTGGCTGCCGCTCCTCGCAGCTCCTCCCAACTCCTTGCTGCTCCTACCAACCGCCAGTGCCGATGCCAATGGCAGTGCCAGTAACTTGAGCATAGAAATAAATGCGCATTTATGGCTGGCAATTCAAAAGTCTTTAAGATTTTCACATTCCATGCATTGTGTGTGTGTGTCTGCCAGGGACAGAAGTCGGACGGAGCCAGAGTCATTTTTTTTATGCACGATACCCTGGAGGATTTCAAAAGTCAAGAGGGTTAAGGATTGGTAACAAGCAAAAGTTAAAGTTAAGTAAAATATTTCATTAAAACAAATGGTTATCAAATGTATTTATGGATGAATAAAAAAGTATAAAAGCTATGATAAAGATAGTTTCTAATTTATATAAAAAATATATAAAGGATACCCCATATTCGATTCCATTCATATTCTGCCACCCAGCGCCCCCTCTTTTACACCCGCTGGTGCCGCCGCTGCTGGGACTGCGTGCAGTGCACATAAATCGAGATCCGCACCTTCCTTGCCATTGTCAGGACACGAGAGGATGGCTTCCAGTTCCAGTGCCTTGGTTGCCTTGGAGTTTGGCGGTCCGCCTTGGCTTTCTCCCGGCTCAAATGGCTCCTAGAATGGCGAAGGCGAAGGCGAAGGCGGTGGCTCAGCTTGGCTGGGTTAGATAGCGATAGCGATGGCAAGTGGCATGACTATGACTAGGAGCGACATTGTGCGATATGATAGCGAGGGCGGAGCGGGAGGGACCGGGACGGAAAGGCGCTTTTATTGTCGTTGTAAATCGTTGCCGTACGTTTCAGCATTAATAAAAGTTAGCAAATAACTCGACAGACCGAGATAGAGCATGGCGCGCGATGGCCGCAAGTGAGGCGGCGGGTTTCGGTTTTCATTTTTATTGTGCTCGTCATCAAGTTGATTGTTGATGACTGCTGCCTCCAGCTGCCGGAGCCGGTGCCGGGCTCTCTCAGAGTCCTCTGGGAGCCCTGTTCCAGGACCTTCCACTCCCGGAGGCCGATATGCATGCCGGGCACAAAGAAATTGAGTAATTTGTTGGGTCAGGCGGTCAGCGTTGTGGTTTGCATAGCCAAACAGGTTCGCTTTTCACTCGTCCCCAGGCCTGTGTGTACTCATCTCCCATCCTCCTCCGTCCCATCTGATTGATGGTTGGCAAGGACTTGAAGGACTAGCAGGAAGCCAGGAATAACTGCATTCGAATTGCTGTTGTATGTAGCTGCAGCTGAGCACGGAAGGGGTCTATGGACACGTAGCCAACTTAGATGAGATTCTGCTGTCCTAATCTTTTCAACTCCCTTTCATCGCCGTCCTGGCTAGCTAAACGTTCTGTTAAGTTGGCCATTTCTACCATAATCTGGGTAGATTCTGGAAGGCAAATTGGAAATTTCAATTATGGAGAGCAAAGAGCTGCATAAAATGGAATCTGTTCTTTATTTAGGCAATATTTTCTAAGGACAACAGGTTAAATGATATTTAGTTTCTGATGTAATAGTGGAAGCATCTTTATTTTATAATTTACTTTATATATTTTAATACTAAACTGTCCTGATTTATAAGGACTGACTTGCTTCCTTTTTCCTGTATGTGATTAAGCAATTATTTTCCCTTTTTTCACTTTCTCAATTTTCAAATGCTATACTGTTTCGATCAGTTGCTGTCACTGGGTCCTCGGCCTGTGTAACGTGACCCTAGATAAGCCGGCACGCACAGACGCCTTCCGTCAGCAGCCGAAGGACTCGAAATTGCAAACACACAATCTCCTAGGCGAAATGAGAAAACAACGGCGAAAAGGGCCAAGGCAAGGAGCGGCCTGGCTCCCAGGTGAAGTCAGCAGCAAATAGATTAGGCAATGAATTGATGCATACCTGCCAGACAAGCAGGATGCACGAAGGACACCCCAGGGATGGCGGGGATGCCTAAGGAGTCAGAGCCAAGCAGAGCAGCCGAGAGTTGTGATAACCAAAAACCGCAAGAACCGGCAAGAAGTTGTCTCGAGGAGCAAAAGTCACAGCCAGAGCTGCATATTGAGCAGAGCCTGATAAAGGGCTTTGGGCCCCGCCATGAAATTGGTTATTTTAACTCTTGCACTTTTTGTTCGCCTCAGACTTGGACTTGGCTTGGAGTTGGTGGCTTCCAACTAGCAAGTTTCCTGTGGCAAAGCCAGGGCCATGTAGATATGCAAACGCCAGAGGAAAGGTGGCATCACAAGCAGCAGCAGCAGCAGCAGCCCAAGATTAATGGGAAAAGGAACACGACGAATTCGGGAGCGGGAATAACTCAGATCTTTAATGAAGGAAAGCTTAAGCTTCAGCTTCAGCTTCAGCTTTTCAAATGGCATCTCGTTAGCGCTCAAGTGATTCAACAGAATGCTTAACATGCCTAATGTCATCTGACACAGAGCGCTCAAATTAATAGCCAGCCACTTTTCACCTGACCAACCAACCACCCAACGGCTGGCTTTCCCCCGGAAAATTCCTACGCACAATGAAAATGTTACGTCGCGTTACATTTTCCCAGCGACATTGCCCTGTTCTTTCGGCTAATCCCCAGCACACACAACAACAACAGCAGAAGGAGCAAAAAAATATATAAAATAGGACGGTAAGAGGACACTCAAGTACGGAGCGTTTATAACAGAGCCTTAACAATTCCACATAATAAATGGCCACGACTTGGTTCAGGAGTGGTTCCAGGTTTCGCCGATTTTATGCGTTTTTCCCTCTATACAGTACTTGGCAATAAAATGTGAAATGCGAATGCCAAATGTAAGCAACTTACACATATGCACTGGGGGAAAAGTTAGTGAAGACAACTACATAATTATGTAAAGAGAATTTGGAAATAATAAGAGTTAGAAAGGTAACAGATTTTAATGAGAAATTTTATATTTATTTTTAATGACCGTATTTTGTAGGAATTAATTTTTAAACATTTAAAATCATTTGTTACTAAAATAAAAAGTGGTTTTAAAATATAGTTTGAGTTGACGAAACTCCCTACAAATTTTTTTACATAAATCATTTTCTTTTAATAGTTTAAATAATTTTTCTTTTATTATGAAAGTACTTTATTAATTTAATATTGGAGTATTATAAAATTAAATTTTTATAGCTGAAGTTATAAATTTGTATTTACCAAAAGATAGTGAAAAATCTACTTGTCAGACATATTTTACAGGAAGTTTTTTGATTTATGGAAATCAGCAAATGATCGTATTAATTTTTTTAAGGATACTGTTAATTGAATTTATCTCCACCATATATCTAGCATATATTTTATCCCAGTGTACTCATCCACACACACACAGTCATACATGTAAAGGAGAGCCGACCATTATGACTAATGGTTGACATTTAACTTAATCTGCTTAAGATGATTATTGAAAATGAGTGCCACTTATGCCAAATGTTGCGTCATAAATATTCATGCACTCTCCACTCGGAACGAAGAAGAAGCCGTCCAAGGAGTAGGCGTGGCTGCGAAGGCTGCCAGGAATGGGTATGGGCAGAAGGGAATATGGGGAGCACTCGCATTTATAGGAGACGCCGCTGCTAATAGAAAGTCGTCTTTGCAGTGAAAGGCATAAAAACTTGCCAACATGATTTATACATAAATATACGTCCACAGCTTCCCCGCACCCGCAAAAAGTCAAAGCCAACATAATGCATATGTATGCCTCGTATTTATGTATATTTTTATGCCCTCAAAAAAAAAAAACAAGAATAAATAAAACTCATTTCGAATCTCTCAGTCCGCAGTGCGTTTGCGTGTGTGGAGCAGAGTGCGTTGAGTCCAGAATTTGATTTATTGAAATCTGGCATATATTTTACAATTTAGCGGCCATAATTCATTTTGTCGGTTTTGGCGATGCGCTCCCGCTCTCCGAGTGGAGTGGAGCATTAAGATATGCATATGCAGCCCGACACTGATGATATACAATGGGGCTTACACACTCTCAAGCGATCCCAGATGCCAGAGGGAGGGAGGAATTAACAGGCCGGCAGCAGAGATCCCACAGATTATTGGAATACGGAATATGTCTAGGATGGGAACATCAGCCGATGCAGAATTCATTGGGAATTAAAAAGGAGACAGCTTTAAAAGCTGTATGGCACAGCGGAGCAAATATATAAATACATTTTAATAAATTCTTGCGTTATTTTATGTATAGTTTTTGGAGGTGAACCATATGGCAGCAATTCTAGAAGATTATGAAATTAAGCAAATTAATAAGAGATTTACTCAAGTTATAGCTTAATTTGGAATACTTTTTATTTGTTTTCCTAGAAAGTAGTTTGCCAAAACATGATCCAAAGAGCACGAATTCTAGAGTTCAGATTCTTTAATTAGCATTTTGGAATCTCGGGATTTATTGGAAAGGTATTGGCCCACTTTGGTTTAGGGCAGAGATTTCGATTTGCGGCCCCCCTCAGATTTCGGTTTGGGGCAAACTTTATCGCCCATTAACTTCCAGCGTTTCATAACGTACCTCGGCTTTGAGAGGTATCCCTTGGGTTGTGGGCCCTTTGATTTCCTGTTGTAGCCCTTAACGAGATTTACACAGACCTTTTCACAGGCCCGTCTGATGGCGCCGCTACTGACTTTACCGAAATAGAGGCGTTTGGCCGATGACGATACTGAGGTGTTTGATATTTTCTAACATACCAGTTCATAATTGAATAAATGTTTTTGAAATCGAATCCGAATTAATTTACCGGAGCGTACATGGCCCGGTCACGTTTGGACATTCTAAACCAGTGTTTTCGAGCTTCATTCGATGCATTCGCGGTCCACTCATCTAGAAAACGGTCGAAGCCAGCATCATCGACCCCACAATTGGTGCCGCTAATCGCAGGTGGTGGAATGGATTTCAAGCTTAAGTTTGATTTGGAAACTTTAACCTGAAGCATAAGGGATTCATGGAGCTGCTTCAAGGGCCGAATATCAGACAGAACTACTTACCGGAGAGGATATTTTAGACGACTTAGGTCCTTCCGTGTCCAATTTCGGCTCAACACAGACCTCAACTGTGCTGCGTTGCTGGTAGTTCTTCACGAAATCAACAAAGCCGGTATGCAGTATCTTTGAATCTGTGGTCTCAAGCCACATACTCTTACAATCTTTATTTGATTTATTCATAATGTTGGATAGTTTATACTGGAAGATTTATGTAACAAAATTGAAAAGTTTTACACAAAAACACGAGAGCTGAAAATTTTTTCTATAACAAATTTTTTATAGAGAAACTTGAGTTCTGTTTGAGTTGTTAATTTGGAATGAAAGTATTTCAGTTTGGCATCATTACATAGGGGAATTTCAGTTTGAATTTGAAAGTCAGCGATTACTTGATGGAATTATTTTAATTAATTTCTGTATGGAAGTTGATACGATTTATTTATGATTTATTTAGATTTTATTTTAAGCATGCTAAAACTAAACATATTTTAAATTGCATTTAAAATTGAATCAAAAACTGTGGCTCATCCGGCGGTGACCGAATCCCTGGCACCCTTTTTGCCTGCCGTGCTGCCTTCCGCTCCTTTCGCTCTGACGCTCAGCCAACAGCTGTTTGCTGGAGACCCCTCCAGGGGTCGCAAACGGGTTCGGGTTCGGGGTCCGTCGGCCATATTGCACTTGCCAGAATGCCGTGGTGCCAGGACCAGAGGCCGGCTCGAGGGCGTAGATTTCGGGCCAGGCCTGCGGTTATGTTAATGAGCTTGCACACAATTAGCAGCTGCTGCTGATGCGCGGCGAGCAGGCGGGGATCGGAGCAGCGGAGGCACTCCAAACGGTTTCCATGTAGTGGCATTTGTGCTTGTCACTTCAATTATGGTAAATATTTAATGCAATGGGCGGAGGCTGCGGAGGAGGACCGAGGGGATGAGGCCGCAGGGCGTGACCATATAATAATCAACGCAAAATCAGTTGCGCATTCTAATAAATAAATAAATAATCCTGGTCCTTGCTTTAATTACAGAGGACGCAAAATTAAATTGAAAATAAAATGCCGCAGATTGTGTTGTGGGATCGGAAGGGGACAACTGGGATTGGCCAAAGGATAAAGGATACCAAAGGCCGTATTAGGGCAATTGATATGCAATGCTCTTCAGCATGCGTTTCAACATCGAAATGTTCAATTAACTTTGTATGTGGAATTAGCGTCGGATTGTTGTTGAACTGTAGCTAAAATGTTTTATTATTTATGTGGACTCCCCCCAGTTGAATAAATTTTAAATTAATTTACAATAAAGTCTGTTTACGGTGCCGATTGTGAATTCAATCATTGTTAAACCATTGAGTACTTGTCCCATCTAAAATAGAAATATGTGTGTTGGTAAAAAGATAATTATTTACTTATTTGTTGGCTTAATAAATAGTGCAAAATTTTACAAAGACCGCGAATCCATGGGCATTCCCCAGTCGAGCATTTGGCTTTGATTTTTTTCCTCTTCGTGCGATACTTCGATAAATTGCATTTGCAATTTGCATTTGAATATTTCAAACACGAACCTAAAACCGCTAGCCAGCCAAGTTGCTAGTCAGTCAGCCATGGCCTGGCATCATTTGAGCTATCGAACTGAAAAATGTCCTTTTAAATTACAAAATTGCAAATTAAACTGCAGGACGAAGAGAGTCGCAACAATCAGTTCGCAGTCTTTGTCCTCCGTCTGCTGCTCGGTCACATAATTCAATTCCAGACGAAATACATGCAATTTCTTTTGCCAGAAGAGAGCACAGCAATACATAAGTAAAACATAATTGAATTCAAATTTGTGCAATCGTAAGTAACTAAGATACAATTATGTACGTGGCTGGTCTGCTACGTTCTCTATTTCCCTCTGCCAGACGCTTCAGTCCCCAATCGCCCGTCTCCTCCTCGGCTGACGACTGTCAACTCTCGTCATGACTACATTTTGACACACAATTGAAAGGCACTGAGGACACACGCACACTGCACACACACAAACACACTGGCACACACTCACCCCCTAGCCAGGACTCAGGGCTCAGGACTCGAGCAGACAATGAAACGTAATCACACTAATGGCTCCAAGAGCAATGAAGCGCACGTAATTGGTAAAAAGCTCTCTAGTAAGCGATGTAGGAGTGTTGAACACAGATCTAGCATAGTGCAGTTTGCATAGTGGTAGTAATAGTTAACCAAAAAGGATTCTGGCTGCACCCAAGATCCTGATTCTTGTATGAACCCCTCTTAATCGAATTGAGAAAGCATTTAAAAGATACTAATCTCCACACATCAATAAAGAGATAAACCATAAATATTAATTCAATTTAATTAAATATACTTTGTCTTAAAAAATTATCCTTTTGAAGGATAATACCGCTTCTTGTTTAAATAATTTACATAAGTGTTTTAATATGGTGACATCTTAGTTAATAAAAATCATTTTGGTTAGCATTTGGGTTGCCTGAAAGGACTAACAGCTAATAAATTTACAGTCTTACAGCCTTTATTTACATCCTTTTTTTTAACTTTAACTGAACCCGAGGACCAATAAAATCCAATAAAATTCAGGAGCTTGACTTGTTCCGTTATGGCTGCCAATCAATAAGCACAGCTGACTATTGTGTCGCATGCATCTGTCTCTATACCATTACTCTGCTGATTGCAATCTACAAACGGTGAAATTTCCTTGAAAATCACTTGCACCGCAGCACCGAATTCCACCCACTCTCCCCAAACCCACTCGTGCCCAGATCTATTATGTAGAACGCGCTTTTGTGTCGCTATATTGGTTAGCTTCGGTGGTTGGTGGTCCTGCAGTTTCAGAATCTGGCACACAACGAAAAAATTAATTATACAATTTACTATTATAATTATTTTATAATATTTTATATCTTTTAAATAATCCATTTGAAAAATTATATCAAACCTAAATGACAAGCTTTCCATAAAACAAAAAATGTAAATGCAGGTTTCTCAGGACTCTTAAAAATAAGCCTTTCCTTTTTATTACTATTCAAAAATATATATACAAATTCTTCCTATTATAAGGGCTTTATTTTCATAAAAAATAATATACAAATGATCTTCATTTTAGTTTTTCTTCGTGTGTCCTCTGTGCCCTGAAGAGTTTCGGGTCCCCGCGGGGCTGTCGATGCGTTGCATTTTCGTATAGCATAGTTTCTGGGGCGTAAGCAAAAGTCGTTGACGCTCGTTACCATTACCGCACCGCACCGCCCACACTCACACAGTTGCAGAAATGATGACATGTGATGTGATGTGAAGAAACCTGCGCGCCAAAGAAATGCAATTACATGTTACCGTCGCTTTCTCCCTGCACTAGGTCCGTGTGTGTGTGTGCGTTAATGCGAATACCCGTGTGTGTGTGTGTGTGTTTTATTAATGAGTTGAGTTTCAGTTTGAGTTTGAGTCAGGACGAGAGTTCGGGTCCTGTGCTCATACGTTCAGAGCTCTGTAAAGTTATGTCCCCAGCAAAGTTGCAACTTTCGCAGCGGCATATTGAAAAATGATGCAAGTGTCTCCATTCTCTTGCTTTTTAATGCGAAAATGAGCGACTGTCAGTGGGATAGATGGATCCACGAAGAGCAGGGAAAATCGGTAAGTTGTGCACAGAAGAAAATTATAGGTGGCTTCACGATTTTGTAAATCCATCCTTCGATTCGAAATCATTTTAAAGGCTAGCAAAAATGTCCTTCAAATATTTTATTCCTAACTATTTTTCTTCATTTACTTTTCTAAAGATTTCAGTGATTAAGTCATTACCTTCTAGCTACAGTATTTAGTATTATTCAAAAAAGAATTCTAGTTATTATTTATTACTCAAAAAAATATAATATATATTTAACAAAAATATCTGAGCCCTTCTGTGTGATCCTTAAATATTTTTTTATTTTTGAAAGTGCATTCCTGCGCGGCTGTTGTGATGGAAGAGAAGCCCGTCCGGGTGGGGGTAAAGATTGGCAGAGTAATGAAAAGTTTTTGCTGCTGCTCCTAAAGAATCTCGAGAAATGTCGTGTGTGTGGTAAATTAAAAATCAATAACTCATTTGCCAAACGTCGTCAGGCAAAGTAACACAAAAGTTGTCATAACCAATAACGGCAACGATCATCAGGCCCCCAGATAACCATCATGATGAAGATAAGGGACTTAAGGTGTACGCTTTTGTAATTTGCGTCGCTGCTGAAAGAGTTATGAACAATATTAAAAACGGGTTGGGGTTGGGGTTGAGGTTGAGACTTGGCTTTCCCATTGAAAGTTGCAATGAGAATCTGGGGTAATGGGCATTAAGGAAAGTTTTACCGGGTTCAGCAAGGCTTCTTCCATCACGAGATGTTCCTTAATGAGTCGTTGGCTGATTAAACAAAAAAAAAGAATGGAGAAATGATTTTTTGAAGGATGTAAACTTGAACTTAAACCTCTGTTTATAAACTATTATATATCATATATAATTCATCCATAACTAAAGACAATTTTTAAATTATTTATCAACCCGAATATCTCTAATTTACCGATTGTAAATAGTAATAAAGTAACCTGATTTCCCTATGTAAATAGTTAAATATATTATACAAATATAGCTGACGTTTTCAGCTCAATTGACTTCCCCTTAACTCTGGCAATCGGTTAAACCCAACTCTAAACCGTGTAATTGATGCAGTTAGCTGTTAACCTACATTCCAAACAAGGCCAGTCCAATCACCTTCCCCGAAACTGCATTCCCACTCGATTTGGCCCACATGCCGGATGGGATGGCGGGGTCGGTACTAGATGTATCACAGAGATCCCATCGCATCGCCGAACCCGGTCTGAAGCGGAGGAGCTGAGAACCACAGAACTGACAAATAATGCTAATGAGCGTACAAAAACTGCCATTTGCTAACCAATGAACTTCCGTCAATTGCCGTCGAGTAGGCCACGGCAGTTGAGCGAGGGGATTGCGGGAGGCGGGTTTCGTTTTGGCCAAAGTGGATGTGGATGAAAATCGGACGCAATGGCGGCGCTTTGCCAAGTACCTACGACCGAAGCAGACACAGCCGAAATTTTGCAGCACTCGCTCTTCCTCTCTGTCTCTGGGCCACGAGTATAATAATAGTTAGTAGGGCAACCGCAGGGCAGGCAGGAATCGGGCGACAGGACCGACGGTGGATGCGAATGCGGAAGCCAGGGCAAAAGGACATGGCTGCAAGTAGCTGGGCGTTGATTGGACTCTCGGAGTCTTCTGCTCAGTGCAGTGCGCCGGCCTGGCTGCCTGCCTGCCGGCGGGCATTTATGTCAGTTTGTCACGATAGGCGATGGAAGCACAGAGATTACCTTGGTTAAACTTAACAATGGCTCCACGCCATGCCAGACACCAGGCTCCGCCCGCAAGCCACTCCCATCCAGCCCACAGCCACGTTCACGTCCAGTACCATCCTCATCCACATTCACATTCACATCCTCATCCTCGTCCACATCATCAAAATGCAGCGCCAGCCAGTGCCTGAGCCCAGAGGCTAACCGACAAAACGGTCGACAATGGGGCACAGTGGTGCCAGGTCCGATAAAATGGGATTAAAATGAATAAACTGAATAAATCCATATGGATTACGAGTGTTTTCATGCATTATCTTCTTACTTTTACAAGAAAAATTATATGTAGAAATACGAATTTAGCGGCGGATCTGAATCTGAATAAATCTTCTGCCTCCTTTATTATACTTCAGTTACTAGATCTTCCAGCTATTCCACTCTTTTTCCATTATAGCTAAAAATTAAATATAAAATTTACATTAATATCGAATAATATATCCCTTTCCCTATTTTCCCTTAGCTCTTTTACCACTGTGAACTGTGAGAGGCTCTGCTGGAGTTTGAAAACTAGCAAAACGTTTTGGGCTCGCGTGCAGAGCTGTTGAATCGCATTAAAATCAGTTTGCTGCATCTTCACTGACTGCAATTTTCGGGGCAAGGACAACACCGGCATGCCATTGCCAACAGGGGCGATCAGGGGCGGCAATAGAAGGGGGGTCTGGAATGGAGGGCTTTGCTCCTCGCCTGTTCGCTCGATTGGCTGCTGTCAGCAGCATTTTATGTTAATTTTCATTAGCACTGCCAACGTCGCTGGCTCTCCGGCTGGGCAATTTGTATGGAAAGTGAATTTGAAACTTGGTTACCCACGCCAACTCTGAGCCCCCTACTCACCGCCCCGGCCACGCCCACCCACTGTCCACTGGTCGTTTGCAACAATAATAAAAAAAGTGTGCCAATGGGCAAACTCAATTTCGGCTTTTGTCCCGCGTCACATTCTTTGTACAGGGAAAAAATGTTATCAAAAATACATATGTATGCGCACATGTTCGTAAGTAATTAATTAATATATACTATGCACATATTGGATTGCATTTTTTGTATTGTAAATTTAGAAAAATAAATGTTAGGCACAAATTAAAATTTTTATTTAATTCTTAAGAGAGTTTAAGGGAATTCAAGCTATTTTAAAATATAATATAAATGTAACAAACATTAATTTGTTATCTGGAAATCCCCAATTATAATATATTCTGATAAACAAAACAATAATTATTGTTATCATCATTATAAGCAAATAAAATAAAATCAAATAACTTAGAAATTTATCAAGACTTTATTAAACATTATTAAAGTCAGAAAATGCTAAAAATGTTTAGATTCACAAAACCTTCTTTAAATATCAGTTAAAATTGCACTTTTTTTAAATATATAAATTTATTTAATTTTCGAATTTAATGGTTTAATTTGTTAAGTATTAAATATATAAAAATTCGAATTTAATGGTTAAATTTATTAAGCATTACAAATGCTTCAAAATATTACAAATTTTCTTTAAATTCCTATTTCTAAAGTTTCACTCCTAAATGCAAACTCACCTAAAAAGTTTATTTAAAAAACCAACCAAATGAATTTAAAAATATTATTACTATTTCTCTCAGTGCCTTCAAATACATATATATGTGTGTGAATGGGCTGCAATAAAATCGGACAAACAAAGTATTTTTCAATTAGCCATGCAGTGAGAGTTTTTGGGTGATAAAGGGGGTCGCACACGGAAGGGGAAGAATCCAAAGGGGGGCTGCCAGGAAGCCCAGCGAGATGAGCTCGTAAAAACAATAACTGGGAACGTGTCTCCCCCTCTGTCACCCAGCTGAGCTTTCCATTTGGGTTACGGCGGGTGAGTTTTGTGGAACAATTGCAGCAATTGTGAGACTTAAGCGGCAGGCACAAAACATAAATTTTTTAATGGATTTCCCGTTCTGGCAATGCCGCGAACATTCCTCCTGCTAGCCTAGGAAGCTTCCACCTGAGGAACTTCTTATGGTTATTGGGGCACAGCAAGTACAAATTCTATTTAGGAACTTAAAACACTCTTCAAATTTAACTTATTGAATTCTTGAATTGCTTTAGTATTCTTTATAACTACAAATTTTAATGGTAACAATATTAATTCAAAGAAGTTATTTCCCTAGAAACATGTGGCAATTAACGAGTTATTTAGATAAACAATATTTAGGACAAAATTAAAATAATTCCACAAAGATGAAAGACTTGTCTTGGTATCATAACATCCATATCATAATTAAAGGGATTACCAATTATAAAAACATATATTTAATAATATTTCTTTCATGAATTCTTTAAGATTTTAACACAAGTATCTTGATTTCGCTTATAATAAAGTAAAACTTTTTAATATAATTTCCCCTCTTCAAAATGTTCTTCTGATAACTTAGTAACATTGGCACCCACATTAGTTGTTGAACCGTGAAGCAAGTTTGATTTAGCACTTCATTTAATTCATTCGTTGATTTCGGTTGGCCATTAGGCAATCATCAGCGCGTCATCATCTTAATGAATTTCCATAAATTTGGCGATAATAATTAAACGATAGCATTTCTCCAACGCTGTCAAAGTTCATTAATGCAGCACTTACAGCTACCCCTGCGCCCTGAACCGAATCCTAAACCTAAACCCTATGGCAACCTATAGCATCTCCTATATAGTAGACCCACCCCCTGCATCAATCGCTTGCTGTTTATGGCCGCCTAATTACAGCAATCAGAGGAACGAAATGGAATGAATCGAAACCAAAGCAGCGGCAGCAGCAGCCGAGTTTTCCCACAGTTTTCCACACACACACACGCACACATACGAAGCACGCATGTAGTTGAAGAAATAATTTCCACTTAATACTAATTAGTGGAGTCCATGTGGGCGGGGCTTCAGGGCGGGCGACACACAAATCGTGTAAGCAAGTCAGTGCAGTTAGTGGGTTTTATAGGCCTCGGCCTCTGTGCCGCTTGCTTCATTAAGCTGCATTTTCAGGCCAGTCAGCAACAGAATCGACAGAATTGAGAACATTCATTATGCGCCCCGCACATGCATCCCATATACAGTCGGCATTAGCTAATGGCAATCGTTGGGAGCTATAAATTGACCCCCAAGCCGACGTGGATGTCCTTGATCCTTGTAAGCTCAGGGAAATAGAATATGTATACGAGAAAAGCCACCAAAAAGTGCATGGACTTTTAAAAAATTATAATATAATTATTTTTATTTGCAACTATTGAACTTTATTTTTTCATAAGCACTACAGTATCTTATAGTTATATTAATAGCTTTAACTCTAAATTCAGGCTGTTATTTTTAAACTTTCTACTGTAACTTAACGATCTTTAACAGAATTAATTATTTTGTTAGATCGTATCAAAATTCTATAATTTGGTGAAATTAGTAACTTGCCGATCGGCGGGGGAACTCTACATCCAATTGTTTAAACAACATACTACCTATCTCTCAAGCTTGAATCGATTATGTATCTTGGAAACTTTCACAGGTTCTGCATTTTAAATATTTGGGAGATTACCAAAGTCTTGATGACGCAACGCCAACCTTTGGGAGATTCCCAAGACCCTTGGGCTTACCTAGCGCTTTAAAAATTCTTTTTTGTTGAAGGCTGAAGTTCAGAACTTCGAAGATATAACTCGTCATCGTTGTTTAACATCACTTCCTTCTTTTGCTATCTCATAGATCTTAAGTTTCAGGACCATCGAAGATTAGTCCTCGATGTCCATATATGCACTGTACTGCAAAATATACATATTCAAGTACGAATGTGTGTGTAAGTGGCACTTGACTTGTCCGACATAAACATGAAAATGATGATGTCACATTTGCACAATTGTGCGTACAGCAAAAACAACAACTACAGACCGACCGAGAGGGAGCTATCGTAATTGTTATTGTTGTGGATGCTTTGGAAATGCAGGCAGCATCTGCCAAACAACCCCCCTTTTGGGCATCCTCGGTGTGTGTCCTGTGTGTACTTAATGTGCGTAGTAGATCGTGCAAGCGTGAATCTGTTGATATGGCGATTAAAAATCGAACTGCCAAATAAAAAAGTCCTTCTCCCCCCCTCTGACTGTGGAGTGTGTGTCTGTATAAAACAATGGCGGACAGGATTTTATTTTTTGTATTCCAATTTCTGTGCCATCGGTGTGGTTGTTTGTGTTTTTGGCATTCGACAGGACACAGGACGCAGGACAGGCGACGGCGGTAGCGGCGATAAAACAAAAGCCGATTTTCAGTTGAAAAGTTTAATTGAACAATGATAATGTTGTGCAGCGCTTTTTTTGCACCAACTACAAACCAAATGCAGGCCCATAAAAAATCTGCAAACAAAAATATACGGATTTATACACACATGTGTGTGTGTGTGCATAATGGCCGGGCACTTTGCCATCACAACAAAGCAAATTGGTTAAAAGCCGAGCCAATATTGTGATAGATTAAAGATCAAGCGCCGTGCCGCCATCAGCATCATCAACGCAGCATCGACTAATCAACCCCAGGGAATCGGTGTACTCCAATGTCCATAGTCCGGAGTCCTCCAACCCCATAACACTCGGCGTTCTGTCATTATTTTCCTGACACTTTCGACTAATTTGGCCCCGAGGCGCGTTAACTCCATTTAAACTTATAGCCAAAGTTTGGCAGCGCAAAAAGCGAGAAGAAATCTGGGAAATCAATTCATTGCATTTCCATTTCAGGGAGTTGTCCAAGTGCGAGCCTTATGGCAGCATAATTCCAACTGAGCAGAAGGCTGGAGTGCAATTGAGTACACTGTAAGAAAGATTGCTGAATTTATAAATAAATTGTAATTAAAATTTGAAAATGATTCGTTTTTTGAGAAGCAGTTTTTCTTGTTTCGGAAGAAAGGAGGGACAACTTCCATTACTGTCCTTTACTTGATTAATTCTTTTGTTTAGGTTTCAGAACTAAAACTAATAAATATAAAATAATTAAAATATTTTTCCCAGTGCACCGTTTTTTTTGTAAGAGACCCGAGATGTGCCCCGAGGACATTACCGGCATCACTCCGTGCAACTGTTGAAAGTTTCTCAACGGAAAACTCTCCCCTTTTGCTGTGGATATCCCGAGTTTCCCAGCGGGGGGCACCGGCGGCGTCTCAGCTCATTTGTTTGCCTTTGTGTTGGTGGTGCCACAACAATTGGCGACGCTTCTGAGGCGACGAAAGTTGTGCAGACTCTCCCTCCGTGTCCCCCTTTTCACCCACTAATTAAATAAAATCTATTCCATTCACTCGCCTCATCTTTTATATATATACATATTTATACATTAATTAAGACTTTACAGTGCGGATGACACATGCAAGATGGCTGGTAAGGAAGGAAGGGGTCCGGGTCCGGGTCCGGGTTTGGGTCCTGGCAAATATGACAAAACAATAATGAAAGCTTTGACACGACTAATTGCCTGCGGCGTTTGCTGTCTGCTCGAGTTTCACTCGCCCGAAACTCGGCGAATTTGTAATTGAAATAATGCAATTTCCGTTACTCGTTTCAAATACATTTTGCAGGAAATCTCAAAGGGCTCGTCGACAACTCCCTGGCCCCGTCGACGCACCACGACCTCGCTGAAAACTTAAACCAAAATTCATTAAAACTTTGCATTGTTTCCCCATCAAATTCAGTTTTGCCTCTCGCTTGCTCACTCTGTCTTGCTGTCTCCTTGTAGTTTGGTGTGTGGGTGTGGCAGGGTGTGTGTGTGTGTGGTTGGGTGTGCTCTGTGTGTGTGTGATTCTTATTTGAATAGGTATCCATTTTATTGTTTATTCTAGACTTTTGGTATAAGCATGTCGCGACTAATTCCAATTAATTCAGCAGACAAATATCCTCGAACGACGGAAGCGCAAAACTTGCAAACTTCCTATCTTAACCCCCACGACCTCCTGGACCCCCTGGATCATGCTCCCCTCTTCTCCTCTTGAAATGCTGAGCATGCAAGAAGTTGGTCGAGGGATGGGCTTGTAGGGGGGTTATTGAGGAGAGCATGGGGGCCTCCTCTTAGCTTTTGGCCTCGGCTTCGGCTCTGGCTCTGGGTTTTGGCTTTGGCTTTGGCTAGTTGTTTGCCATTGATTCTTGTTGTTGGATCATGTTCTGGTACTTGTTGGTAGTTGTTGTTACTATTGTTGTTGTTGGCAAGGTCGTTGTTGGTTGCAAGGCGGAACAAACAACGAAACCTGAGAATGATGCACAGTGGTAAGGAAATATTACTCACTTGATGAGTCTTTATTACCATCTATTGAAAGAAATAATAAAATTAAGCAATATCTTCTTAGACTTTCAGTTGCTTAGTTGCAGTTTATTTTATATTTACTGGAGGTTAAAAATTTCGGGATGCAAGCCTAGAAGTTCTTAAAAAAATGGCTCTCAAGGAAAGTAGAAGAATATTATTTATTTAATTACAAATCTGTTGAAAATATATCGTATCATATATAATGTTACATCCTATCATATCGTATCCTATCATATCATATCATATCCTTAATCTCACACCACTGTGCCGCATAATCAAATTGCCGAAAATGCCAGCGGAGTGGAGAGGGCGAATCGGAAACATTCAGAATCAGAATCGGAGTCCTGAAGTTCTCCGAGTCCTGTGGCCCCGGCATGTGTGCATGTGTAAAATCAGCTTATAGCCCCCGCCCCTTGGCGCTCCTAAGACTTTGTGTGTGTGTGTGTAATGGGTGTGTGACTGTGCAGCTCGAGGTTTATTTAAGCAAGCTGAAAGTTTCGGCTAAAAAGATTTACCTTCTGCCAGTGGAAGACAGCTGAAAACTTCTTTTTGCAGCACCATTGACTTTTGTATTTGTTACAATTTTCTTCGGGTAATTCAGATTTTAGCTATCTGCAACGTGCAACTCCCCACCATCCCATCCACTCCGGCAGTCTGTCTCAAGGGTTTCTGTTTTTGCTGCGTCGGAGTAATTTGTTTGCGCCCAAAATGCTAAGATGCTCAAAAGCTGAAATGAAACCCACACAGATTTCGTCTTAGTGTAAACAAACGGAACGGAACTAGAAGAACGGAAATGGAGAACGAAGTGGTGGCAGGATATTTGGGATTATTGCAAGATGATATAGGGTTTACCAAAGGAAATTCACATGTATAAAGGATATATTACTGAGAAAACTTGAATGGTTGAATGGTTTACAAACTGAGTACCATTTCTGCAAGAAAGATTTATCTAAATTTAAGATTAATCTGCTGGAAATTCCATTTTAACATTCCGCTAAAAAGTATTCTTCAATATTAACCATAAAATATTTGTTTAAATATATTTTATACCAAGTATACAAACTTTCTGCTCTCAATAGACGACTCGTTTTGACCATATCTAAATAAGAGTGGCATTTAAAGTGATTTTTGCTTAGAACAAGATTTCCAGACTATTATATGACATAAGCTGAATCCCTGTCGATTTCTTCAAAGGAATCCATTCATGAAATTTACATGCATAAAATCACCCTGTAATCCCTATACAGAGTGAATTCATTAAGCCATATCCATGCTCATTAGATGTTCAAATAACTTTCGGATACTTTGAGAGCAAACATAACCAAAAACTTCTTGGCCCGATGGATAACATGGCCAAGGGTTAATTGGCTGCAGTCGGGCCGAAAAGTGAATTAAAAGGACGGGATCCCGTCTGGATGTTAATCATGTTATTACTCGGCAGGGCAATTAATTAATGTGAGCTATTTATATATTATGCATGGGCCAGATACAAATGTATCTTTATCCGTATCTGGCTATCAGCACACACAAACACACACACACACGCTCGCTGTGGGTGGGGCAGGGGGCAAATGTGCTGAGCCAAGCTGTCAGAGACTTTGGCCATATTTGTTTTTATTATTATATGCATATGTTGACATTTACAAAGCCAACAGAGAATGAGGACGGGGAGTGGGTTTTTCTGCTTGTGCAAATAACTTTTTGTATCTATGATCCATCAGCAAATGCAATGGACGACAAAGTTTTCCGGAGTAAAAACAAGATTTTTTGCCCTCTACCCCTTGTCAACCCTAAAACCATCCCCATACGCCGCCGCCAAAACCATAAACCAAACACAGTAAAGACATTTAAACAAATCAAGCAATGAAGCTAAAAGTCTCTCGAGCGTATCACACATGAGGCTCCTTCCCCCCAGCACCGAAAGTGGAATGCTTCATTTGGCCCAAAAATGCTGGAGTAACGAAAGGGTTAAGCCCGAGCAGGGCACAGGGTCGGGGTAGGTTAGGGGGAGGGACACATACTGGTTGCTGCTGTCTTAAGTGATGAATATCTGGAGAGCGAATTCGGATGCGCTTTAATGGATAGATTGCGTTAGCCGAATGAGCCCTCTGGGACCCGAGTTGAGTGGGCGAAAGTAACCCTTGGATTTGGAACCCCTTCGGGGGTCACCGTTCCAGTGCTAATTCGAAAAACAGATGTTCCCTTACTTTAACTAATTGACCGCCAAGTGGAATCAATCGAATTACTCAAAAAGTGTTCAAAACTAATAGCCACGTAGGCTATGAATCACAGTGCCTGCTGTAAGATATCGTTACGAAATATTTACTTCTATAGACATTTAGAAATAAATCTTTGGTAATGGCTTGTCCTTGAGAACTTTCTTTAGCTTTTCTTTATTTAAAAGTTACTTATACATATTATATATATTTTGTATGCATTTGTTGATATCAACAGTATATCCTCGATCTATATATACAGATATCCTCAATTTTCAAAACAATTATATATTTGTATTTTATATGGTTTTATTTCTGCATTTATTTTAGCTAGAAATCAAATTATTTCCCTCCAATGACAATTTTGTTGGCATTGGCATTTTTGCCACCTTTCTTACCACCTGAAGCCGGCTTGGCCGGGGGTGGCGGTGGGGGTGGCGGTGGTGGTGGGGCAGCCACTTCTGGGGCCACATCCTCGCTTGGTTCTGGTATATCATCTGGCGGCTGGTCCTGAGCCAAAGTAAGTGCCACAACCAGAAGCAGGCCAAACACGACTTGGAACAGGAACTTCATGATGCAAATGATACATCATGGACGAGTAACTTGCCATTTTATACCTTCCACAATTTATCTGTATCTAATGGCTGCAACCGAGTCTAATTGAATGTTGTATAACCAGTATAACGGTAACATTTGGGGCCATTTAAAAAAGACATTAAGTATTAAATTAAGTTTTTTATATAGCATGTTTTTTTACAGCAAATCCAGTAAAGTTTCTTTGTATTGAAATGATGCCACCATCCGAAGTTACCCATGTGGGAGTCTTTGTATCTAAATCCAAGAAAAATGTATCTCTATAACTCTTTTTCTCTCTCCCATAATCTCAAATGCATATCAATATTATAAAAACTAGAGAAATATATATTTTACATATATATTATAATAAATTACACATATATACATATATAATAATGTATCATATTAAATTTCTAATACTGTGTCTGGAGATAATTAGCGGCTTAATACACCTATAAGTAATATCAAAGTTGACTTCAATATATTAAATATATCCTTAATTTTCAAAACAATTGTATAGTTTCATTTAAGCATTTATTTTAGCAATAAATTGATTTATTTGCCACCAATAGAAATGGCATTAGCATTCGTATTCTTACTACCAGAATTATCTCCTTCATCTTGCGCCGAAGACAGAGCCACAAACAGAAGAAGGCCAAAGATGATTTGGGACAGGAGCTTCATGATGCTGGTGAATGCAATTGTACTTTATAAATGGGAAACAATGGCTTTTATATGTTCCTTGAACCGAGGTGTATCTAATGGCTTGAACCGATTCTAATTGGAAGTTTTGTAACCAGCGAGGTGTGACGGAAAATCGGTTGCATTGAGTGCCAATGCGATATATGGTTCTACATATCTATTATATTGAAGAGGCATTACATTTTTAATTAATCTTTAGTAATCACTTGTGTTTTTTTACAGGAAATCCTTGAAGATGTTTTCAAAATAGTTTCTGTTCAAAAGTTTTAACCATTCGCGGTTAATAATAGATTTTGTAGAAGTCTGTGCGTCTGCTGTTCTCCCCTGCCGATAATAATAAATTACACTGAATGTATAGTTTTATATCAGCATTTATTTTAGCATTGGTATTCGTATACTTACTACCAGAAGGTGCTGGTGCAAACCCATAGTCTTCGTCCTGAGCCAAAGATAGAGCCACAAATAGAAGAAGGTCAAAGATGATTTGGACAGGAGCTTCATGATTCCGGAGAATGGCAAATAGAACTTTATAAACGGGAAACAATGGCTTGTATTCGTTCCTCGTTTGAAGTGTATCTAATGGCTTAAATCGATTATAGTAGGAAGTTTTATAACCAGCTCGGTTGTGGCTTCTTTCTATTCAAAACTTATAACCATTCGCTGTTAATAATACATTTTGTGGGAGTCCGTGCGTCTGCTGCTCTCTCCTGCCGATAATAACTAATAACACTAAATGTATTGTTTTATATCAGCATTTATTTTAGCAATAAATTGATTTATTTGCCACCAATAGAAATGGCATTAGTATTCGTATTCGAACTACCAGAAGATCCAGAATCACCTCCTTCGTCCTGAGCCGAAGACAGAGCCACAAACAGAAGAAGGCCAAAGATGATTTGGGACAGGAACTTCATGATGCTGGTGAATGCAAATGATGACAAGTTGACGGGGAACTTTGTATTTTATACTTTCCTCGATCCGAGGTGTATCTAATGGCTTGAAACGATTCTAATAGGAAGCTCGCTTGTGGCGTCTATTCGGTTACATTGGGCGGCGTGACGAAATTAAATTCTACACATTAATTTGTGTAAGTGGAAACATTTTGCATGAGATTTAAGCTTGCGTTGGCTCTGCAGCCCGTGTGCCTTGTATCTTGCGGTTGTCTCGTGGTTGCCACCCGAAAGATACACCGCACTCATGCAGCGGGTATATGCACCAAAAGAAATCTGGCATTAGTAGTGACAGATATAATGTTTCTCTTTATTATTTGTGCGTAATAAGCCCTTTTTAGCAAGCATTTTATCACATTTCCCCGTATTAAATCATTTATTCACGGCTTCATCTCCCTTCTCCTACGTAACTTGCGTTATGTAGCCGACCTTTTACGGTAATTTTAAATCGCTTCCCCTAAAGTTCGATACCTTTTTTTTGTGACAGTGTACATATGCGCATTTTTGGGGGAATGGAAGGCGCTTTGCACTTTGTCTGCTGGGGCGGAATGCGCCGCGTTCAGTTCTCAGTTCTCACTTTGAGCTTATTTTTTGGACTCCCCCTTGGCACCGCAGCTCCGGCAAACTTTTCACGGAACTGCAATGGTGTAAGTGGTCTCGGGGGATGCAAAATGGGACGGAGGCTTGGGGGTTTAGAGGTTTGAGGGCTTTTGGTGGGCTGGAAGAACACCCCCGATGCGGTCGTGTAGTCAACTTCAACTTCACTTAAAATCCTTTTTGCCATTACGTTTCGAAGCATATGAGGTTTTGTTTGGCGGCAAGTGCTCTAACTCCCTTTCCGTCCTGCTCTGAGCTTATTTATAATTTAAATTTGGCAAAAGTTTCGCCAGGTTGCATTCCCAGCCATCCGAGTGGGTGAACTTTACTTTTATGTAAATGACACACACATCACACACACCGCCCCTCGCCCCCGCCCTGTCCTCGGTTCGATGTCATTCACAAAGTTTTGCCAGAGAGCGAGCGGGGTCTTTTCCGGGTTTTCCGGAGTCCTTAGTCCGGGGCAGTCATTATGGCCTATGATTATGGCTATTAGAGTGCAGTTCGCCTCGGCTTAAGCTGCGGTCCATGTTGGTGTGTGTGTGTGTGTGGGGTCACCTGGTGGATTATCCCCCAGCTAAAATCGACAGGGACTCACCTCCGCCAGGTGAACACATTTCATATACGAGTTTATCTGCCTGACGGCAACTGTTCTAAGCACCTGAAAATAAACACTCTTTTAACAGCTTTATCAAAGCCGAAAAGCCTGCTGCCCAAAGACAGTTGGCAAAACTCCGACCAATAAAAATTAAAATATTTAAGCAAAGCGTAAAGATGCAAAGCTCCGCAGTAAAGAAAGATACATGGCCCAAGAAAACCAGGACAGGGGAAATGCACTGAGAAAAATCCATAAAAGACAGTGACGAAAATATACAAGAGTTTTGTAATAATAAAAGTAAAAGGAACTTACTTTACAGACATATTATTTTCTGTAGTTCAAAAACAAGAGAATTTTTAAAAAGAATTACAATTGAATTACAACTTATTTTAATATACAAAATGTTTTAGAGATTCCCAGATTTATTGATAAATATATTTATTCCATGTCAAAACTAATACCAATCCTCCTTTTCACCTAGTATTTATTATTTAAAACCTGAATTTAAATTATTTTAATTTATTTTTCCAAGTGAGAGATCAGGGCAGGACTCCCAGGACTCGGTGGCGGGTTCTATAGCAGATTAAAAATTCCACACAACGTGGGGTGGCGGCTCCTGAGCTGGGTGGCCTGGGCTGCGGACCGAAAGTATCATTGCAAAAGTTTCATTCGACGCTCTGCAAGAGATTTGGAAGCTGCGGTAAAAATGCCTGCAAGGCGGAGACAGCCTGCCAGAGAATGGGGATTCCCGCCGCACAGCTGCCTCTTCCCTTCCCCACCGCCATGTGCCAAGTATTTTCTCAGTTAATTATGCAAAGATATACGCTTAAAATTTTGCAATATTACGTGCATATTTCAAATACCCAACGTGAAAATTCCCGCTGCCAGCGTAAAACCGGAGGGCCGTAAAAATGCCTCCGAGGAACAAGAGAAGCCGAAGGATTCGAGGGATCCGAGGGATATACCACCACCACCACAGCTGTGAAGCCGAAAGAACAGGCCAAAAAAGGTTATGCCTCGTACGTGGCAAAGGGGCTCAAATGCTACTCCACTCCACCCACTCCGGGATGTGGGTTACTGCCGCCTGGTGGATGGATGGATGGAAGGATGAATGTATAGATGCCTGGATGGGTGTTCGAAGGTGTGTGTGTGTGTGGGGTGTTACTCCCTCGGCACACGACTTTTTAATTGCTCGTTTGCCTTGCAATCATCGCTCGTCGTAACGGGTTTTGTCGTTTATTGTTAACGTTAACGCCACCGTTGCCAACTGGCCTGGCCCAAAAGAGCACCCAAAGCCGAGTACGCGTTTGTGTCTTATTAAAGTGCCCCGATTTTAAGGGTGGCTAGGATGGATCTTCCAGCCGAGTAGCTCCCCGAAGAGATTTCTTATGGGTATATGGGATGGGCATGTTGTTTTTAAGAGGTGCTAAACATTTCTTTTGTTTAATTGCACTCTTTTATGCTTTCTATTTACGGACTTAAGACCACTTAACACTAAAAGTTCAGTAAATTGTTAAGCTGAGAAATTTTTCAGGATCTCTTGAACGACGCAGGATCCAAATTTTCAATAAACCTCGGCAGATGGCAGATGGTAAAACCTCATCATGACGGTCATACAAAATCTATATCAATAGGCAGTTCAAAGATTAGCTAGTTGCAAATGTTTCTGTTTTTAAATAAATAATTTAAAAAATTATACTATTTAACTATATATATACAATTATATACAGGCCCTGTTAATTCTTACAAGGATAACACATCGAGGGACATGTTGGTGGGATGATTGTGTGGTATTATATACTATAAAGTAGAATTGTTCATCAATTTATACTCGCTGATTTTTTATTTTATTTTGGCTATAAATAAAATCTTGCAGGAAATTTTAACCTGCAATTTCGATTTGGTTCGTGTTGTTGTTCGAGCCTAAGGCACTCGCCATAGCAGCAGCCGAGAGCAGGATAGCAGCGATTTGGAGGAACTTCATTGTGACGGTGATCGTACAAGTTGTAGGTATCGAAGTAGCTTAAACTAGACCTTTTATAGCACTGACCCGTGACCAGCAGAAATTAAGTGGAAAATATCGGATCGATTAGTTACGAAAGAAGAGTTTATACGTACATATAGACAGCTATGGAGACAACCTTTAAACGACACGTGTAACACTCAACCTTTGGCAGAGGATTATATAATTTTAAGTGATGCATAAAATATGAAGTAGATGATTGCATTACAAATTTCTTGTCTTGATAAGACAATATTTTGAATGCTGCAAATAGTAAGTCGTTTTTGTAAATTTCTTAAGCAAAAACTGAGTTTAATTATCTATAAATAAAATTATTTCAAGTCTATTGAATACAATATATATTTAATAGTATATCTAGGCATCAATTATTTGGTCCTGACAATCCTATACAAAATCTGATTGTTACACGGAGTACACACCGACATGAGAGGCTGTTGATGGGAAGATTGTGCTATTCTATGTAAAATTAATTAAAATTGTTCATACATTTTGTAGTAGATTTTTTTTATTTCATTTTGACAATAAATAAAATCCTACAAGAAATTTTATCCTGCAATTTCGATTTGGTTCGTGTTGTTGTTCGAGCCTAAGGCACTCGCCATAGCAGCAGCCGAGAGTAGGATAGCAGCGATTTGAAGGAACTTCATTGTGACGGTCGTACAAGTTGTAGATATCGAAGCAGCTCAAACTTGGCCTTTTATAGCACCGTTCCGAGACCAAAACAAAGATCAAGTGGAAGGTTTGAAACTATTAGTTTCGGCTCCAGAGCAGAGCTATAGAGCGAACCTTGAAACGACACGTGTAACTCTCAACCTTAAGAAGAATAATATATGATTTTAAGTGATGAAACTTTTGCTGTTTTTTTGATTTCTTGTATTGATAAAATAATAATATTTTTCATGTTGATAAAGCCTGTCAATAGCAAGTAATTTTTGTAAATTCCTGAAGACTTTTAGTTCTTCCAACTCTTTTATAATTAAAAACATATTTAATAGAATATCTACGAATCGAATGCTCGGTTATATTTCTGGAAATCCTTTACAGAATCTGATTTTTACGTGGAATAATCCACAACCGGAGTACACACTGACATGAAAGGGGTGTTGATGGGGTGGGTTACGCCTGCGAATGCGTGCTGTTGACTGTGATTTATGTGGGGCAGGGCCTCAATTTCGGGCTACCTCAGCTCGAGCTTGTGCCGCTGCCAATGCCGCTGCTGTTGGCAACTCAAAACATATGCATAGATAAATTATACGCGGTAAGCGCCCACAATTCCCTCCCGAAAACAGCAACAATGGCAATAACAACCTCAGCAAATAGCGCGAAGAGCAAACATTTTGATGTGACGAGACTAAATTGAGTATATGGTTTAGGGTGTGCGGGGGTAGGGGGCGTGCTCAGGTGCCGCCCCCTCACTCCCGCTCCCGGCAGCATCCCGCTCTAAACAATCCCGTGAATGCTTTTGGATTTCCATTATTTTTTTTTGTTCGACTTCCCCTTTCGTGTTGTCCGCCTCCCCGCAACCCTTGACACATCTCGTAGAATCTATTTGTATTGCACGTCAGTCAGTTGGAAAATAGATTTCTGTTTCAGTTATCATCTCGGATCCAGCCGGCAGATGCTAACCAAAGTTTCGCCCTTTCAAAGCTGAACTATTCACTCCCTGAAATCGCTTGGAAAAATATATGCATATATGCGTTGGAGTATAACTTGTAAATCGTCAAAAGGAATTTATAAAGTTTATTTTATTTATTTCTTTTATTTATTTTTTATGGAAATAAAATATATACAAATTTTCCTTGAAAATTGCAGGATAAAAGACAGAAGAATATCTCTTGAAATTTTACTTAAATAGTTTTATATATTATTTGTATTCTTGAGTATTATAAAGAAATCCTTAGTGCCCGAAATATTTCTAAGAGTTTGAAAATTGAGCTTTTGAAAAATCAAAAAATAGCTGTTTTATTTCCCTGCAAAGCTATCTATGCTTTCGTAATGTTGGAAATCTAATAAACCTAATTCTAAAATTATTATTATTATTTGTCTTTATATATTAATAATTAGTTTTCATAAGTAATTTCTTCTCAAGCATGTGTTCTTTTCGAAATTCTAGAGAAGGAATTTCACAGTTCACTTGAAGGACTCGACGCCGGGAATCGTTTGAGCCATTCCACAAGAATTAAACCGTTTTGCTTCAAATCTTTTGGCCAAACAAATCACAGCTGAGCACACAGCATAGGATGAGGAGAAGCTCGAGTTGGGGCAGGAACATTGTTGGGGGGAAGCATGCATAACAGGAGCAGCGGCGGCGGCATCCTTATATCGATGGCATTCACATGTTTAGCACACAAACGAAATGCCAGAGCAAAAATATGCATACAAATCTATCTGTGCGCATTGGATGGCCAAAATCGAGTCCAGTTTCGGCGACGAGGGGGCGGGACTTCCCGGGACTTGACACTCGGAGTGCTGCTGGAGTCCTGAACTCGAATCTGAATCTGATTCCGAATCTGTCGACTGCTCTACATTTTGTTGTGCATGGCAAACATTGCGATGGAGTGTGTGATGTGATGTGTGGTGTATCGTACATTGTCTATATGGGACTCGGATTTGGACGTGGGTTGGGAGCAGCTTCTCCGCCCGCACCGCCACATGGCTGCTGTCCCAATCAATTGTCCAAATGTCCAAACTTCATTTGTTATGCGCATCACAAAAATTGAAGCAAATCATTTTGCCAATCGCATTTTGATTTCAAATGTCGCTTGCTGCTGATTGAGTGGCGAGCGGTGGGATGTTCGGTGGCTTTATCGGGGGGGCGTGGCATGGCTCTGGGTTTGGGTTTAGGAACGAGGATGATGATGGGTCAGCCGCCCCACAGTTTATGTTAATGCCTGTGTATATTTGCCGCCAGCGGCGTCTGAAATTATGCAATGCTTTTATTAATTTGTCTCAAAACCAAATGGGATCCACATACCATATAGGGAGCACAGAGATGGGTACGTGACACACCAAATGATACTAACAAATCTACACTATAAAAAAGTAGGGTAAAAAATTCATTAAATTACATTTACAATTTTTAAGGGTAGCTAGAATACATAGTTTGATTTTTATATAAAAAACATTTTATAAATAAATAATACGTTACATTGTACGGATCTTTATAGTCCGGTCCTTGTATAACTGTTAATGGCTGTCCCTGAACCACATATATCCATTATACCTTATCTATATACAATACATATTTTTAAAATTACTGATTGCTAAGATTACCCAAAGCCCATCACTTTTTTCCATGACCAATCAATAATAAAGCGCATTTCCCCTATTTGTGAAATACATCATACCATCCAAGATCCAAACAAGAATATGAATCATGGGTTAAGGTCTCACGACACCATCTCTGTAGCTTACCCAAGGCCTGCGGAGGATTTATTTTCGTCAGGGCCTCCTCACATTTTGGTCCCGGCTATTTATGCAGTGTTTAACTTGGCCCGCGGCTCCTGCTACGCCTTGCCGCTGCGACTATTCACGTTTTCGTGGGGGCGACACATTGCCGCGAGGGCGTGGCACTTTCACGCCCCAGTCGCGTAACTCATTTTCGCTCGCCAGACGAGCAGGCGATAAGTGGTGAAGGGGGATTGCAGGGAGGCAGGAGTGGTGGGGAAATGGAAAATGCGAAAAGGGAAAGAAAGTTTCTTTTGCCGCCACTTGGCACATTCTTAATTTCTTGCGTATTTTGTCAAGACAAATTGAATTTTTATGAGCGTCGCCCGACGACGACATCGTCGTTTGCGAAAAGCAAAAGAAATCGCAAAAGTCGCCGACGACGGCAGCAGCAGCAGCAGAAACTTTAAACTTTTCTCATCTTGTGAAATTCATTTTATCACAAGTAATTACTTTGTAAATATCCGGCGGAGAGGCGAGAGCACAGGCAGAGGCGGCGGCACCTGCTGCTTCCGTCTGTCTTGGCCACTTGAGCGGCAATAAAATGGCTTAAATCCCACTAGAACTCGGTGCCCGCTTAAGAGTATGATGAAAAGACAGTGCAGTTGGCTCTCAAACGATTTACTTTGCCTGTTTAATGCAACTTGCCATTGGGTCCGTCAAACCACGGCAATAATTTGCACAGAAAAAACATAGACGACGATCTTAATGGGTAAACGTCGGAGAGCACTAGCGTTGGGCCGTGGACGCCGTTGGGTAGCCATTGGCTTAGTCAAACAGACCGAAGCCCATGTCATCGTCCTCCTCCTCGGACTCGGACTCGACCTTCTTGGCCTCCTCCTTCTTCTCGGCAGCACCGCCGGCGGCGGGAGCAGCCGAGGCCGAGGCAGCGGCGGCGAACTTGCTGGGGTCCTTGATGTACTCCTTGATGGTGGTGGCCTCCTTGAACTCCACATCGGTGGTGGCAGCGATGGCCAGCAGGTTCTTGAATCCGTTGGCAATGCTGTGCGGGGCCGAGGCGATGGTCGGGTAGCCCACAGACAAACAGACGGCGGCCAGGTTGGCCACACCCTGTTGGAACTTGGCGCGCAAATCCTCGGGCTTGATGTCCAGGATCTCGGGCGAGAAGATGGAGCCAGAGTCGTAGACCTGGTTGACGATCAGGCCGTACGAGAAGGGCGAGATGTTCAACATGTTGAGCAGCGTGGCCTCGGAGGCGCCGACCTTGTCGCCGGGCTTCAGGATGGGCACATCGTTGATGATTTCAATTGTTCCCTTGGAAATCTTGGTCGGGATGGACAGAGCTTGGAAGAAACTGGTCTTCTCGGGTCCCAGACCGGTGTTCTGGGCCGGGATGATGACATTCAGGGGGGCAATGGCGCCGGGACGAGCCGGAGCGCGCACCTTGGACTCGAGCAGCTTGTCGCGCACCTCGGCGAGATCGCCCTTGGTGAAGACGAAACCCACATTGCCCTTGATGTGCGGCAGCAGCTTCTCCAGCTGGGGGTTGTTCTCCAAATGGCCGCGGATGGCCTTGCGCATCATGGTGTTCTTGCCCATCAGCACGACGGCCAGTCCACGCAGGCTAGTACGGATGTTCTGCATCTGCTTAGAGCCCACATTGTCGGCGCCCACGATGAAGCACTTGGGAAACTCATCGAACAGTTCCTGCGAAACGGAGGGCAGAGGGCAAAGGATTAGCGGCTGACCCAAAAGCAAGCTGCGCGGCGGTACTTACCACGACCTTGATGAAGTACTGAGCCTTCCATGCTGCCTTGTTCTCCCTAACCATTTTGATGCTGATTTAGGGACTCGTCGGTTGAATTTAAGAACTGCAAGAGAGCCACATGATTAGCCATAGAACTAGCTTTCCCCTGGGTGGTTTCTAGGACCCAATACCCCCAGAATGGAGCATATTTCGCCGTTTTTTTAAAGGTACTTACCAAAGCACAGACTTTTCGGTATCGCTAAAAAAACGGAAAGACGGTAAGTTGGCTGCGGAAGACCGTTTATTCCAGGGTGCTGTTGCACGTGTGTGCTGTTAAGCGCGCTGTTAAAACCATTGCGAATCTGTTTAAATATTAAAGGTATTTTCTTACTGCTTGATGACTGATTTTTATCGGCGATATATTTACCCTTTTATCCAAAGACTAATGGAAGTTAATTTTCAATAATTTCGAATTTGATAATGATAATTTAATAAATTTGTTAGTCTTCTTGCGGATATAATATGGCTTAAAATCAGTAAGTGCTAATATTTTGATTCAGTTTTAAACTCTTTATTATTTCAAAATGAAATATTGTTAATACTTTATATTTTTTATATCACTACATATGGTAAAAAATTACAAATACAATAATTAAAAAAAAAGTGAAAATGTAGTATACAGATTTATAAACCTTCTTAAATCTGACGTTAAAACCCTTTTAAAATTGAAATTAAGCATTGGCTTTTTATTTAGTTAAAGTAATTTTAAACTTTGTTACCAAAAATATATAAATATAATCGAATAGATTGTGTGTTGCATCTATGGCTGCAAGCTTTTATGTTTTTTACCTGCATTTCTAGATAAATGAAGAAAAATTGATAGCTGTCTTGATGGCTGTCTTAATGTCTTAGCACATATTGAGTTGGCGTTCAATATGAATATTTATATTTAACACTTATGAATAAGAATAATTCAATGGTTTTGAAATTTCAGTTTTCAAGGAATCTCCTTATAACATCACTCTGTTAAGTAACAGCGCCTTGGCTGAGTCTGGCCACTCTACGCCGCTCAGCTGGCAAACTTATAAAAACAATTCTTAAGAACTTGTTGTATTTATACTTTTTAGAGCGCAATCAACGAACAGAATCTCGTTTATATATTATAATTTACTGCGTAAGACCTTTGTGTATCACCTCATGCTGGAGCCCTGTGATTACCAAGAGTAGGCGACTGGCTATCTAGAAGATCTCCACCAGAGTTACAAACAATTTCATCAGAATGGGTAAAGACTACTACAAGATTCTTGGCATCGAGCGAAATGCATCTAGCGAAGAGGTGAAGAAGGGCTTCAGGCGGATGGCCTTGCGCTACCATCCGGATAAAAACGACCACCCACAGGCCGAGGAGCAGTTCAAGGAGGTGGCGGCCGCCTTCGAGGTCCTGTCCGACAAGGAGAAGCGCGAGATCTACGATCAGTTCGGTGAGGAGGGCCTAAGGGGCGGTAACGAGCCGGCGACCTTCGCCCAGCCCACGTCCGATATGCTGCCGTTCATGTGTGCCGTTGGCGGAACTGTGCTCTTCGCCTTCGCCGCCTATAAGACATTCCAGTTCTTTACACGAAAAAAGGAGCCGTCGGCCAACAACGATGGCTCGTCCTCGGACTGAGCCAATGACCCATTCCGAGGGTACAACAAGGATTATACTCGAATAAAGTTAAGTTATAGAAATTGTAGTTCAACCAATCCTTAAAGAATTGTTAAAAGAAATGTTATATATTGAACATTGTTTTAAATCTATTAAAAATACCGAATACAATTTTCTGTAACTAAAGGCACAGTGATGCTAGCGTTCAGATTACTCCGTGAAGGTGTGTTCAGTGAAGGATTCCGTCGTCGGCTGGTTCTGTGGCCAGTGCATCCAATGATGGCTTCTCAGAAGTTGTCAAGTGGTTTCATTTTCTGATACCATATTTTAATTTCGCCTTCATCTTTTATAATGGTCTACAATTTTAAATAAAGATGCTTCACTATTATCCATTCCCTTTTATAGGACAAACTATGAACTCAAAACTATAAAATTTAAATTTTGGTAGCGACTATCAGTCGTTGCCTATCGATTACGTGTCTCGAATGCATTCGTTATCGATAGACACTCCTCAGACGTGGTTTTCCCATTTTTGGGCGAAGCAATGCAACTGATTTCAATTCCAAGATAAACAAACGTATTGGCGCGAGAGTCTTATCCTGCACGAGAAGCACCTGCACGTGAGCGAAGGAAAGCAGCCAGGAGTGCGACGACGCGAGGGCAGCCAGGCGTTTGTGCAACAGTTTTGGCATCGAGTAGCTTTGAAATCCAACTGGTCTGGTCTGGTAGTGGTGAGTCCGCTTCCCGGATGCGATAAGGGGCTGCTAGGGAGGCGGGGAAAAGCGCGCTGATTACTGCGCATTACGTGAGACGAACTCAACGATGTCGGCGGTGCCCAAATCGGCTGAGCCACCGGAGTTGCCGCTCTTGGTGGGCAATGCCAGCAATAGCAATGGAAACAGCAAAAATAACAATAATAACAACAACAACAACAGCCGTGGCAACAACAGCAGATCTACCAGCCAGGGCAACAATAATACTCCAAAAAAATATATCGCTCCCGGAGCAGTGAGCTCTATAAGAATGTGCCCCACCAGCAATTCAAGCAGACCCTCGCATAACAACAACAACAGCAAACAACTAAATGGTATCTGTCAGCAGGCCCTGGCCGGCCACAAACTTATGGTCATCATGCGTGGTCCTCCAGGCAGCGGAAAGTCCACGCTGGCCGAATCCCTGCTGCGCCAGAGCCGCCTGCTGGAGCGACACGGTGTGCACGAGTTTGTCCTTGGCACTGACGACTACTTTAAATCGCGGCATGGGTATGAGTTTAATCCCACCCTGCTGCCCGCTGCCCACGAGTGGAATCAGAACCGGGTACGTGAAAAGGCCGCTCGCGGCTGGAGCCCCATCTTTGTGGACAACACCAACACAATGGTGTGGGAGATGCTGCCGTATGTCCAGTTAGCCGTAAAGTACGGCTACGTGCTGGAGCTCCTCGAGCCCCAGACCAGCTGGTGCAAGTCAGCCAGCAAGCTGGCGCAAAAGAACGTCCACCAGGTGCCAAGAGAGAACATCCAACGAATGCTTGAGCGATACGAGCGCACCACCGTAGCCGAACTGATTCGGGTAAGCTTCATACCAATGCAATAGTTATTCCGCTCTCTATTCCTCATATTATTTTCCCACAGCTAATGAAGGAGACAAAATACACGGTGGCATTGCCGCAGCTCCGGCAATATCCTCCGCTACCCGCCGTTCCTGTTCCTGTTGCCAACAATGTCGATCAGAAGGAACCGTCTGATGCTTTAATTCCACCTCAGCCGGTCATAAATACTAATCTGAATGCAAACGCACAGACCTGGGTGCCATACGAGCAGGGAGCACCATCCTACTGGTCCCAGACAGTAGAATTGCCGATTTCGACAGGCTCGACTATTCCAGTGTCAGGGTTAGGTGAAAAATCTCTTATCGATCTACTGCGCGATGACTGCAAAGTGGGGGATGAGGCGGAGGAGGCAAAACCAAAGACAGAAGCCTGTGATTCGAAGCCATTTCAGCGACGGCACTGCATTAACTGCCCCAACGAGCCGGGGGGATTCGCCCTACTGCGCCAGATGTACCCGAACAAGCAGATGACTGGCCTTTGGGACCTATTTGTCAAGTGCAACGCCGATGTGGACTGGGCTGTCGATATTTTAATAAAGGAGGACGAACTAAATGCCGAGGCGGGATCGGATCAGTTCGGATCAGAGACCGTCCTTAGTCCAGAGGAGGCTTTGCAATTCCAATGCGACTGCGCCAATTCGGGAACCCCAGCAGCCGTCACACCTCGTTCTTCGTCACCATCTCCTGCAGCGGCCAAGGCAGTGCCGAAGCCGCAGCGTCAGCCGCGTCACAAACGCGCGGCAGGGCCCACTAACAAGGAGTTGCAGTTGCAGATCGAGAACTGCTTTGTGCTAGGTAATTTGGGGACGTGACTTAGAGACTTAGAGAAATCTAAAACGTATTTTGTTTTAGGCGATGAACAATACTCGGAGCACACGCGCAAAATCCGCGATATCCGCAATGGGATTCTAGATCAACCCGCTGTGCCAGAAGCGCCTGAGCAGGGCGCGGAGCAGGAGGATCCAGAGGAAGAGCTGGACCCTGAAGACAATACTCTGCTGGAAATGGATCTGGGAAGCATTTTCATTGAGGGTCTGCGCGCTCAATTCGACACAGACGACGAGGTGGTCCCGCTGGAGCAAGAACTGCCAGCCGCTACCAAGATCTTTATCCCGCTCGAGCTGGCCAAACAACTGTATATGCTGTGGAAGGAGGCCGTCTACAATCAACTGGAAGAGCAGCGCCAGCAGACGCTGCGCGACGACGAACAGTTCGCCCGCTTACTAAAGCATCCGGAATATTCCGAGTACAGAGAGTCACCAAACAATGTGGGAGAGTTGTTGGACATGGAGCTGGCATGGACCATCTATAACAGTGAGCAGCTGGCCGCCAAGCAGGCGGCTGAGCTAGCCGCTCGCAAGCAACCGCCCAACGACATTGCTACCCATTTGACCAAGATGAAGCTGTGCGAGACGTTCCCCGAGATACCCAATGATACTGTGCTCGAGACGTTCATGGCAACTGGCAGCAATTACAGTCGTACGGTCGAGGTCCTTGGCGGTAATGTGCAGAGCTCGCTCAGCGGGGCGGAGCTCTATGAGCAAGCGCTTAGAGAGGGCGAAAAGGCAAGATAAAATAATTTAAATATAGTATTTCACGTCTCACCTTCCGATTCTCTTATCCTATAGCTAAGTGCGCAGGTGGCTCTGGAGGAGCAAAAGCTGCAACAGAAGCGCCAGCAACAAAGCTCCTCTGGGCAGCGCTCGAGCTCTCAATCCTCTACTGGCCGGTCACCGCTGCTCCACGAGGAAGCCAAGTGTGCGGCTCTGCGAGACTTTGAGGAGACCCGTAACTTGGCTGCCCACCACTCTCAGCTGAAGGCCGAATGCTACCTGAAGGCGAAGCAGGCAGTGCAACGGGGCAATGGCAACGTGGCGCTCTATTACTCCGAGATAGCGAATCTGCATAAGCAGAAGATCGACACCTTTAACCAACGGGCGGCCAACTGCATCATGGAGGTGCACCGGCACACGCAGAACAACCCGGACCTGCTTGACCTGCACTACCTGCACACGGTGGAGGCGATTAGCTGCCTGGACCTGTTCCTCGATCGCCACATTACAGTGCTGCGGAACTGCACACGCGTCTACAAGCATGTCTTCATCATTACGGGCAGGGGTCTGCACAGTGCCAACGGAGTGTCCACCATCAAGAACCGTGTCAAGTCCAGGCTGGGCGAGCGACGCTTGCGGTAAGTCAATGGCTTTTATAAGGTCTATTAGTCTGGCTAATCTCGTCCCACTTTCCAGCTGGCAGGAGGTCAATCCGGGATTGTTGCGCGTTAAAGTCTTTTCGGCTTCGCGCCACTCCAAGAACTTCTGATCGGAGGCGTAGTTACCGATAGGTCATGTAGCGGAGCCTGGACAGCGAACAGAGAAAAGTGATAAGCTACCTCAAGTGTCATTCATTTTTGTAATTATACCAAAAAATTACGAAATTCTCTGTCAAAATGCTTAATCCCTTCGCTATCGTTTGGGTAAACATTCCTGTTTTTCAATACTTCCAACTACTTAAAATATTCGTTACTTAAGTTTTCCAATTTACGTTTAAAGTTACATATGTATGTTTCCACCAAATCACAAATTCGTGTGAAACGCGAATTTTCCAACAAAATATTGAACGTGGTGCTCAGATTATCTTACAAAGAGATATATACGAAGAATACTTATTTTTTATACCATTTCATATAAACTAGCGTCTAGGAATCCTAGTAATAAGTTAAATTTTATTAAAAAAATTACATTTAAGAAAAGTATTCAGTAAAGTTCAAAGAAACAATAAATATTTCGTTTTACGGGAAATATACTGTGGGAGCTCCACAGTAATACCTCTTATAATAAAGAAGAATCTATAGTTTATCGACAGTTTTATGGAAATATGGGTTAATCCTCATGGCCAGCTGTCCAGGTACGGCGGCTTACCCACACCTGTAATTAATCCCGCTGATTACCCTGACTACCTGGCAGAAAGACATATGCAATCTTTTGGTTGATGTTTGAAACATGGAAAGACAATCTTTATTAATCATAAAAATTAATAACATCTGCCTGACCTTGGCAGACAAGCAGCTATTATCCGATCAGGGAAGGATACACAAAACGTTGCGTACATCCACCCACCTGGTGGAATGCTGTCTCCACACTTACATTTAAATTCGTATCTTAGTCTAGAACATTGATGGCAGTCTGAGCGAGTGCTCGGTGGTTTTGGTTATGGTAGTGGCCGCAGAGGTCACTAGGTGGGGTCCTGCGAGTTTTGCACTCGCGCTGCCCCCGGTGATTGGTTTTCTTTGCCGCTGTGTAGTCGATTTCCGATGGCCATCAGTTCCATCAGATTGGACCGACTGCGCTTGGGCGTGTAGCGCGAGGAGCTCGAGTTTGGGCTGCCATTGGTGGCTTTCTCGCGCGGCGGGGTGTTCAGAAAGACGCCCTCGAAGATGGTCTCCAGACTGTTGCTGCGGCTCAACGTGGCCCCAGAATCGTCGGCGTCGCTGGGCGGGCTGATCTGGGCGTTGATCTCGTGCAGGGCCACGTACTCGGGATTGTTCTGGCGGGTCTCCACCTCCTGGTTGCGGGGCAGATGCTGTTGCTTAGGCGTTTCGATGTCCGAGAGGTTGAGGTCGTCAATCGGCGACGGGGTGCGTCCGTGCGGAGAGAAGGCGCGGATTTCGAAGGCTGGCAGCTCATCGCAGCTGCCAACGGGCGACGCTTCCTCGCGATCGAAGGCCAGTGAAAGGTCGCTTTCGCTCTCAAGATCCACGGAGGACAGCGAGCACTGTAGCTGATCCTTGCAACGCTCCTCCGCGCACGTATTTACTGTATCCGAAGTGTCCATTGTCTGGCTCGCATCGATGGCGCGTCGTTTTCTTATAAACAATCCTTCTGGCCACAAAACAGCGCTCTGCCTGCGATGCGCGGCTACCTTCGCGGAAATCTGCGCCCGCAGGTAGACGGGGTCAGGTCACGGCGGTTGATTTCGGGTTTTCTTTCCCTTGCTGTTGCTATATTTATTTGTATATATTCGACTATAGAAACGATTTGAAATCTTAACAATTTTAAAATAGAGATGTCAAAATGTCGATGGTGCTACCGATAGCTCTGATAGATTGGTTTCCGCTCCGATAATATCTTCTTAATCGGGCCGGATACAAAAATAATTTAGCCATTTTTCAACAAATGTTTAAATATTTTGGAGTTTGGCCACTATTTATGATTCCATTGGGAAATAATAAACATAAATTTTCGCAATAAATACTATCGTGAATGTATTGAAAAGTCCGTCAATATATGCACTGCTTCCTCATCAATTCATCAATATTTGCACTGCTTCTTTTACTCTCGTTGGGCCGTTAGTTATTTTGATTTTAAATTGAAAAACAAAAATATTTTATTAAAACTTTTATTAAAAAATCCGTTAATTGAAATCACCCAAAATCTTAAATTTAGTTTAAATTCAAACACAAGTTTCCTTCATAACTTTTATTCGAATCTGTCTTTTGTTGGTTTCGTTTATGCTTAGCTTGCATTTGCTCGTTAAACAAGTTAATTAGTGAAATTATCGTACATCGTCGTTAAAAGTCATAAATTGTGTTATATACGATATAGCATGTACGTTGGTTTATACATCGAATTATAGTACTCCAGTTCGCTATCTCGGTTGCATTCTGCAATCAATGTGCAATTAAACATTTATCTATCTTAAGTAATTTTCGATGCGCAAGCTTTTAGCTGCCCACTCAACACAATTGTTGCACTGTCATAAAAACAATTAATCGTTAAATTATTTAACAAATAGTTTAAAGCGTATTTGAAAGTATACATTAAGTATAGTAGTTTAGTTTTTCATTTACCTACAATTAAATTACAATTAAATACAAATCGTTAAAGTAATGCCTAGAAAACATATTTCATTTCTTGGAAGTTTTGTATTTCGCTTAATTCGTTTACTTTTACATATTTTGAGCGCAGATTTCATTTAACTAACAATTTTCTTTGGTTTTTACCATACGCATAGAGTGAAACACGAAAGTTTTGCCACAAGTCCTGTGCCTAAACATTTAATTTAATTTTATTAAATTCAATTTGATGTTTTTCTCGTTTGGGATGTCACTTAGCTTGTTCATAATGAATGTGTATGGTTATGTATTCGATTAGTATGTAGTTTTGATGAATTCCATTGTTGTGGACGTGGCCGACGTGAGATTTTTTCCACCTGTACTACTTGTATGTATGAGTATTTAACAGCTTACATATATTTTAGGGGACATTGCAATGCCTTCCGGAGCAGTTATGCTCCCGGCATAAGATGATATTTTCTTTACAAAAATCAAAATAGAGTCGTACTTCTAGAACTTGAACTTTCCTTACTTAGTAAGTAAGTCGAATAATCACTTGATTGGCAGTAAATACATTTGAAATATATTTCTCTAAGTTCAAACAGCGGGAAACAGAATCAAAACCTATAAGGTTCACGGTAGTCCTTCCAGCAATCAAAACTAGTATACATTTTACTTAGATTAAAATTATATTAAAAGAATAAAATCAAAACGATGAAAGACAGACTAAATTGCCCCACACAGTGTCCATATGTGTGAGCTAATCTGCCTTTGAAGTTCGACAGAGATTTTCGTGAGAATATTTATCGGATTGGGGACCAATTTTTGACTGAGATCTCTGCTGATTGGATCATCTCGTAACTTTAAGTTTGGCACACGCTCTGAGTAACGCTCTCCCGCTCGCCTCTTCGTTCCCGCCCCCAGCTCCTGTTCATCCCCAATCCCCCGAACGGGTCTCAGTTGAGGCCCAGGAGACGCTTGAAGGCCCGACGGTAGTCCAGATTGAATATGGTGTAGATGACCGGGTTGAGGCCGGAATTGATGTAGCCCAGCCATGTGATAAAGTTCTTGAACTTGTTCGTGGGACAGCAGCTCTGGCAGAACGGCAGGATGACGTACATGAGGAAGAAGGGTAGCCAGCAGATGACAAAGACGCCCATGATGATGCCCAGGGTGCGGGCTGCCCGCCGCTCCTTGGACAGTGAGATTTTCTGCTTCTCCTCGATGAACTGGTTGACGCCGCTCGCCTTCTTCTGCAGCGGCGTTGCGGATACGGCTGCGGCGCCAGTCGATGATTGCGGCGGGGTTAGCTTGAGGGACGTCTGCTCATCTGCTTGGGTGACACATACCTAGAATTAAGGATATTAATTTTATTACTAACTAAAATATATAAAATTCCACACACCTGTATGCAACCCTTGGGATCGCTTCCGCTTTCTGTGCTAATCTCGGCATCAGACTTCCCTCCGCCCGAGTGTCCACCGCCGGCACCACAGCCCCCTCCGCCGGCGGGAAGGAGCTGCTGTTCACCATGAGGCTCGCAGGTGGACGAGGACTGTGACTTGCGTCCGCCTCTGGCCTTGCCGTGCTTGATGGAGTCTTTGATCTTGGCGCGCCGTGACTTCTTTACCAGAACAACGACATGCTGCTGCTGCGGATCTCCACTGAGCTGGGATCCCGCCTTGGAGCCATCCGGATGCTGCTGCTGGGCCTGGTGTGTCTCACTGCTAATGCTCTCCTGGTCGTTCTGGATCATGGGCGTGTTAAATTGGGCGCGATCTCGGCCACAGCAGAGCCAGCTTGCCAGAAGCCGCGTCTTTGAGCCCGAGGCGGATGTGGAAGCGGCGGCAGGCGAGGAGTTAGTAATGGGCTCCAGCTCGGCGGACTTCAGGGCGATTGTGTTGAGTTTGTTGGCTTTGGCCCGCTCTCGCAGGCGTCGTCTCGTAGCCACAAAGATCTCAATATAGACGATAGTCATGATGGCCAGCGGGATGAAGAAGGAGCCCAGCGAGGAGTAGATGACATAGCCGCGTTGCGAGGTCAGCTCGCAGGGTGTGGCACTGGTAAACTCATCCGGCCAGTCGTTCCAGCCAATCAGGGGCGGACTGCTGATCAGGAGCGAGAGCAGCCAGACGCCGGAGATGAGCAGCAGGACGCGGCCAACTGTCCGTTTCTGGGCGTAGTTTATTGGGTCCGTGATTGCCCAGTAGCGATCCAGGGCGATGGCGCACAGGTTCAGGATGGAGCTGGTGCAGCAGAGCACGTCGCAGGTGAGCCATAGCTTGCACAGGTGGATTCCGAACTCCCATCGGCCCAGGATCGAGTAGGCCACATTGAAGGGCAGCACCAACAGGGCCACCGTGAGATCTGCTACCGCCAGTGACACAATGAAGAAGTTCTGGACGATACGCAGTGGCTTGTAGGTGAAAACGCTCAGGATAACCAGGATGTTCCCAATAATGGTCAGCACGATGATTACGGACAGTACCAGGGCGGTCAACAGCGCCTCCCATTCCGGCACCGCCAGCTGCAAACCCAGCACGCTGCTGTGCAGCTCCTCCACCTCTCCGCCGCACTCTCCGGCATCATCTAGGTCAGAGTCCGCCTGAGCCGTGCTCAGAGCCGCCGCCACGGTAGTGAGGCCCTCCACCAGCGAGCCGGATATGTTGGCCACCGTCTCTGCCTCAATGCCCAAAGCATCCGTGACAACATCGTCGCCTCCGGATTTCGTACTGCTGACGGCGGCAGCAGCGGTTAAAGCCGCCGCCGCCACCGTTGTGGTGACATTTATGAACAGGATCTGATCTGCCGATGGCATCTTGGCATCGCCACTTGCTCCTTTGGTCTTCGGTTGCGTTCACATGCGTCTCGTCTCGGTTGGCAAGCGGTCGGAGTGTGCGGCTTCTCTGGCTTCCGTCTGCGGAGACAAATGGTGTGGAAAACAGGATTAATGTGGCTGCAAAGGCACCGAAATGAAGGAGGGAATATCCTCGGGTATTGTGTTCATTATGCATAAATATAGGTGCCTTGACGCCCTCTCCAAGGATGAGCGTGTAAATACAGGGAGATGGGATGATACAACAAAGGAAATCACATGAAGAAAATTAAATCTCAGCAGAAAGTCAAGGATTACAATATTGCCAGCCTTAAATTTAACACATATCAAAAGTATTTAAAGTGTATAAAATAAACTTTAAGGTTTCTAACTAGTTTCAACACATTTTTAGTTATTTTAAATAAATATATTTTATTATTTGTTTCTCAATCTGCAAGTTTGAGGCTTCATGGCTACGAAAGGGGTTTATATCGGCCCTTGTGTCAAGTTCTGACGGAAGTTATTGTTGTCCCGTGTCATCGATGGGCAAAACTTTTGCCATCAAGCCGGAAAAATTGTTGGGGTGGTGAGTGGAGCACAAGGAGCACAAGGCAATCAGGATCATGTCAAATCCAAATTATTTACAACTTGTCAATAAGCATGCACAAAGGACATTCGGGAAGAAGACTCGATGGCAGCCTTAGAAAATACACAAAAAAAGGTCAAGTAGCCTGTTCGGGGCCTAAGGAAACACGGTCAGAAGGTCATTAACAATTTAAATGACAAATCTTGTCGCATTATCTCTGCGTGGGATAAAATATTTAAAAGTAATTAAAAATGTCAAGACAAAACGGGTCGGAACAGATGGCCCTAAGTAAATTCTATTCCCGGCAAGAAAGATGGCTTCGAGGATAACTTGGACAATGAACCGCGAGTCCTTTCACTTGCCTTCCTGCGTCAATACTCAGCTCATCTTTCCTATGTCATCCCTCTTCCCATAATCATCGAATAATTGTTGCTCTGCTTTTTCCTCTTTCACTTGACACTTCTATATCCGCTAAGCTCTTGCACACTTTAGTCCCTTTCTCCCTTTTTTGCCACGCCCATGCCCGATGGCAGTTGAAAGAACATTAATCAAAATAACCCGCTCATAAACTGAACTCTCCAGCAGCGCGGCAGCTCTCCAGGAAGCGGCAAAGGAAGGATCAACTTTGAAGCAAACATTTTCATTCAGCCAAAAATTGTTTCGCGTTTTTTCTCGCTTCGCGGGCGGGGTGGCATTGGGCCATGGCCGAGGGGAGGTTTTGGCAGATTGCTAATGCCCCTGAATCCCACCTTGATTTCTGTCTGCAAATGTAAAGCTTTTAGCCGAGAAGTATTTTTGGTTTCTTGTTTTCCTTTTTTTTATCATTTTCTTTTTTTTTTTATTTGCGGGCTCTACAAATAGATGGGGAAAAAGTTTTAAGCGTTTTTTAGTTGCTTGGCCAGCCAGATTTTGGACACGATTCGAGTTCAAGGGTGCCCAAAGTGAGCTCCTCAACAAGCAACCAGCCATGAAGCAACCTTAAAGACCTTGGCAATGGCTTAAAGAAATGCTACTTTAAACTGAATTTTCATGTAGATACTGGATTATATAATATAGATATTGGCTTTAATATATAAACACTTAATTGATAAATAATTACATGATTAGGTTTATAGGTACAAAATACTTTAAAAAACCTAAAGATATGTATGCCAATTTAAGTGCTGCCTAGGAAATTATAGGAAATATTTTCAACATAGATTATATAAAATAAACACGAAAACATTAAACAATTTGTCTATTATTTTCCAGAAAAAACAACAAACTAATACGTAATTATTTCAGTGCATGTCTAGGATTCTATTCCCATTGGTAAAGTGATTTTCAGTGGGAATCTACGCGACATAATTGAATAACTCGTGGGCCGAGGGAAACTTGAGATGACTGAGTGAGACGGGGACTTGGCTCATTTTGTTTCTCGCCTGTCCTGGCCGCCGGCCGATAAGCTTGTTACAAAGCTCTCCTGATTACAGGACCAGCGCCCAAAAGCAGTCAGCGATCCGTGTTCTTGGGCCGCCGAGTGCGAATAAACAGCTAAGGATAGTTTGGAACCCCCTTCGACTCAAGTTCGTTGGAATGGGGAAAAGTTTTTTGAACTCGTTATGCAGTCGCCCGCAAAGGAAGCGACCTTGACTCAACGGGCTTCCGCATATATATATATATCTTGGCACCCGCACATACATATGTTAGGGCTGACTACCCCTACACATGGACATGTCCTTTTTGGCAAACTTGTCATTAGCATTTGTGTGTTTGCATGCAGATTCCCAGCGGAGGCAAAGTTTAGCAACTATAGAGGCGGCTCACAAAAAAACCCATAGATTTTTCTGGGAAAAAATCGAATGAAAACCTTAAAGTCCTTCCTTAGCTTTTGCTTCAATAGTATATATAGTTTCCTTCGGATGAGAAAGAGTATCCGAATACCATTGTGGAGGGCTCAACACATTTGTTTTCCTCAATTTTGCGCCGTGTCAGGCTCATTAAATATGCAAGAGTTTCGGCATATCTACAAGATACACGCATCCTCGACATCAAGACCACCCACACAGCTTTATTTATAGCCCACATTAGGCACTTGGTCGGCTAAAAATACAAAAGGCCGAATCGCCTTTGATGCTGATCAAGTTTGCCACACGGAACGAAAGAGATACGCGGTACTTGGTACTTGTTTCGATAAAATATACTATATACAGGGGAATATGCATCTTGGGGAATTTCTCTTAATTGGCAGTGATGGGTGTGTGGGCCAGGACTAGAGTTGGTCAAGTTATAAATATTTATTGGTATTATATGGACATTAAAAGTCAAATTTTGATTAGAGTATAAATATATAAATATTTTTATGACTAAATGTTTGACCAATAATTTAAATACTTTTATTATATGAAAGCTGGAAAATTCTTAAGAATTGGTAATTTAAAAATTAATTTAGTTCTGCATATTTAAATAATAAATAGTAATATGAATGGAACTAATCGGTTTTAAGCTGGAATTAATAATTTCTATTTTTGTGACATTTTTAGGTAAAGCATTTAAATTCCATTTATTTCAAAACTATTTTAATTATTATTATTATTAATTATTAACACATTTAATCATCTTCAACTGATATCGATTTATCAATTATTTTGTTATAAATATTATATTATATAAATATTATTTCACAACCGATGTTATAGTAATATAAAGTACATCCATAGTCGAAAGAAATTCTCTGCTTGTTTCATTTCATTTGCATGATTAATGTGACGTACAATAATTCCAACACAGGCCCATCCGCTTTACATTTTCCTCCATTAAATAAACGAGCCCAAAAAGAAGAAAATTACGAAATTCTTAACAAACAAAAACGATGGCAGCGAAAATGATTTGCTTTGATTGTGCGGCCTGCTCTTTGAGCTTTGAGAATTTTAAATATTTTACGCGTAATTAAAACGGGTGCAATTGATTGGAAATTATGAAATGTTTTTGTGCCTAAGTAAACATGATTGGGAGGGAATGTTGGGTTAGAAAATGCGAGGGAAGAAGTCTCTGGCTCTCCGTTTTTCCCTCGATTTTCCACTCTCTTTCTGTGGGGCAATTAAAGACCGCTGATGTGGGATCGAGTTGACAACTGCCCAGCCGGCAGATAAGACTTCGTTGCCAATTTCCATCAGAACCACCTGCGTTCATTTACTGCTCTGGCAGTTTCTCCCATTACCAGGCTATAGACTGTTCATAGGGAATAGTTTTTCACTTAAATTCTGGGAAAATTAGGGATACATTTGTTTTTAAATATTTATTTTATTTATTAAATATGCTTTATATGCTTTACTTTTGAGTTTAAAGACTTAAGTTTGCTTAATTATCTATCTAAGCTTAATAGAAAATTCTACAATTTTAAATTTCTGTACTTTAAACTTCACTTTTACTTTATTTCTCCCCGTGTACGTGCTTGAACTGAATTGAACTGGACTAGGCCTAAATGAAAGTCACCCCCTGTTACCTGTTCTCAATAAAATGCAATCCGAGCCGAGTCGAGTTCAGTTGAGTTGGACTCGGTGAATGGAATGGAAACTGCGGGATATGGGATATGGCCATGCATCCAGCCCCAGGGGCCTTATCCGCACAGGGACAGACGCCGGGCACTTCCCACACTCACACAGCAACACAGTATTCATGCAATTTTGCGCTTTTATTACGCAGCTATCGTTGTTGTTTTGGACTAGAAATTGCATTTAGTGAGGCACTCGGGCACTCGGGCTTTCGGAGTGGGGGGGTAAATATTCAACAATATTAAAAATCAAAACCCAATCCCCTCCGTTTGCTGTGGCAGTGCTATATATCAACTCAGGGACGATGGACAGGTTGCAAATTTGTTAACGTGTTGATGCGAACTTCTGTTTGGCTTTCTGCGGAGTCCTTGATTTCTTGGATGTCCTCTCTGTTTTTCCGCTTTTCTGGTTTTCCGGTTTTCCCCGGAATCCCCGTCCTTTGTTGTTGGCTGTTGGATGTGCCATGTGGGAAAATACCCTTGCCCCGCCCTGCTATCATTCTTCTTTCTTCCTTTACTTTCTTTTTTTTTTTGTTTGCCAATGACAGGAACACGCTGATGTGTGAGCAATTGGGATAAAGGAATGAGTAAAAGAGGGACGGGAGGGAGGGAAAATGCTCGCCAAATGAGCAGCAGATTGATGAAGCGGAAAATATTCGCCGTAAAGTAATGAGCGCTGCTCTGCCAACTGGTTGATTGGATGAAGGCGATGGCATTCGAAGCCAGCCGAGTCTCGGATTCCGTTTGTGGAAAGCCGAACGAAAACAAATATGCTTTACTGAGCCTTAATTAAACCATAAACCATAGCACTTAAGAGTCAAGAAAATATATTATTCAAGGCCTCTTTATGTATTAATTTAAGTTTAAAGAATAAACTGTAGTATTATTTATTGAATAAATATAATTTTTTGTCGCTCATTAGTAAAGAGTATCACCCATACACCATGTATTAAGTTCTCTTCTTTAAAAGTTTCTTAAATTCCTTTGAACATTAAGCGTCAGATAGGTCTCGGCAACTCCTTTTCGAAACCTAAATTGCCGCAAATTCGACCAATTCCTTGCCGATTGTGTCAATCGGTTGTCGTGGCTTGGTGAAATGTCAGCAATTTGTAAGCGCTCTGGTTTTCCTGTCCCAGGAATATCCGGAAACTGGAGTCCAGGAACCGGGAACTAGGATGTGGCACGTTTCGGGAAGTTAATGCGAGCCAAGCTATTTGAAAATTGAAGCGTGCTAGTGCACAATCGCTGCGGCATTGATAGACACACAAAAAACGAGGAGGAAAGGGAGAAATGCCAGTGGTGGATGGACACCGGAGCAGGACCAGGGGAGACTGAGCATACCTGCAACTGATAAACATGAAAATCATCATCATTGGCAAAAAGCAAACCAGCCATGTAAACTGCTGCACTCGATGTGTGTGGCGGAAATGTGTAGGTGTTTGACCACGCCCTAGTAAGTACAGTGTAAAGCCAGTAAGGAAAACTAACAGGTGATAAACAAATAAATGAAATTTATTATACTGATGAGTATTTCGTGCTGGAACCCAAACTGTATACTTGGTTGTGACTTAAGGATAAGTATAACAAATAATTCCCCCATCTTTGAAGCCCGGAAACTATATTCTCAAGACTTTCAGGAATTCCTTACTTATTAATGCTCGAACATGGACATTTCCCTGTAAATGTGTACATTCGCGCTGCTTACATACACAGAGCTGTCAGTCAGTCAAAAGTTGCACTCGAATGCACATTTTGTGCCATGCGAATCGAACGCTGGCCGAAGACTCGTCGAATATCGAATGCCGTGAATGTAACGGAAGGGTAAGGGGGCTTCCCCGAAGGATGCGATGGCGATGGCGAGATGCCCTGACAGCGGACCGAGAGAGTTGCAAATGGAAATGCATTTTCCGCTGGCACACGTCCAATGTGGGCGAGCTTCTACTGCAGATTTTTGCTGCTCCTGCTGCTGCTTCTCCGCCAAGTGTTGGCCGGCGATTGGGGACTGTTGAAATATTTGTAGGGTTCTTGCATATTTAAGCCTGATGAGCGTGTGCTTAGCATGTTTTGGATGTCTAGCACTTACATATTTCGAGTTCACTTGCCATTCTACTCCATGTATTTTTCTGGCTTAATGGTAAGTAGAAATCTTTGAGTTAAAATGCATCGAAAGGAAATTGTTAAGGGGAGAAGAGAGCTGAACTGCTGTAAAGATGAATTATTATATTGCGAAAATATTCTATAGAAAAGAAGCACTTGATTACATAGGAAAAAAGAAATATTGCAGAACTTAAACCGTAAAAAGAAAAGCGAATATTAAAGTTACGTATACGTAATATTACGTATACGCAGTTAAAATTATAATTGTTGAAAAAGTTCTTCTCTCTGCAATCGAAATAAGAATTAAAATAAGTAAAGAAATAAAAAGCAACAAAAGCAAGCATAACGTATACGTAATATTACGTATACGCAATAACAATAAGGGCCATGAGAGATCTCCCCTTAGAAATTGATGGTAAGTATTAGCTCAGAGTGAACTCCAACTAATTTCCATTAACAATTTCCCCCTGCTTTGATGTGTTTCACACTTTTAAATCGGTTCAACATGTGTTTGTTTTTCTGAATGGTGGAAGGGGACGGGTAGGCGTGTGTTTGGCTTCCTGTTTCCATTAATTCCCAGTTAGCTGACCCTGAAAGTTTTGTGTTTTTGTTTTGCTTTAGCTTTGGCTTATGCCAAATATGTTGAACTATTCATGAATTGATTTCCCTTTTTTTGTTTGTCCACTCGCACAGTGGGCGTGGGCGGGCAAATCGATTTGTAAAACTAATTAAGGATATCATCTTTCTGGGCCGAGCTGTGTGTGTGTAAGCCTGTTTTCGCTACCAATTAGCTAAGAGCCAGAGCGTTCTGCTGGCTATTTGTCTTTAGCTTTGCCCGGCCCGAGCTCAAGTGGCCGATATCCGAAAGTGAACAGTGCGCTTTGTGTTTAGTTTTCATAGAGGGATGTGTGTGGCTTCAATTGATTTGATTTGATTTGATTGATTTACTTTTCTCTGTCTCGCACACGTTTGCTATTTTCTCTTCCTCTTATGTTTTTTTTTTGCCACACTCGACCATTTGCCACTTTTGATTTTTCGCCCAAACAATTCAGAAAGCCCACAACGGGGGGCATTTTTTTCATTCTTTCTTAAATTGGTATGCAATCGGTTTTGTTTTTGTTTTGTTTTGGTTGATCGGCCTGGACTCTGTCGGGCTCTGTTTGTCTGTCTGTCGATTGTGTTGTGAGTGGTCATGGAATTTCAAATTGCGTTCGAGTGGGCTGCTTGGAAACCTTTTTTTGATTGCAATTTAGCCGAGATTTGATTTGTTATACAGCATCAGCAGCAATGGCAGTTGGTTAACTAAGCCGCTGGCCAATCAACCTGAGGCCCTGATTTGTATCACAGCTGCAAGTCAATATCCCCATAGTTTACTTGGTCCGTTCGCCCCCCCAAATTGAGTTCCCTTATATGTTTATTGACTGCACACATCTGCCATGAGAGATTTTCTTAGCCATTCGGCCAGCTGTTGCTGCCGCTCTTCACTTAATTAAACATTTCCGTTTAAACAATAGACTCGACCACTCACCCTCGTGCTCAAGAGAAGAACATTTTCGATATATTGCTTATGGCACTGCCAGATTAGCGCTCCATTGCGTCTGTGGTCCCCTTACCAAAAGAAGGACGAGACCAACATGTAATAAGCTTTGTTATGGCCAACATTCTGCTGACCAACATTCGAGCCCAGGGAGCCTGGGACGACCCTTTTCATACTCTGCTGACCCCACTGCGTACGTGTTGAGGGGTTTGATTGAAATGCTATGGCCGATCGATGCAGCCATAAAAACTAAAAGGACATCGGCGTCCCACCATACGAAACCTCATTTGTAGGCAAAGTGCCCAACCTCTGGGTCAAAGTGGCGACACTCAGTCTGCACTCAAAGAAACAGGGGCAAAAGTGTATTAATAGGACCTTTTCAGGGTTTTCTATTTGCTTTTAGTTTTCATATGAAAGAGAAAAACTTTAAAGGACATTTTCTGATATTTCTCAGATATAAATTCTCATTGAATTTACGCATTTTCTGACAGTGTGACTCAGCAGTATATTCCTCAGACGACTGCAATTGGTAAGAGCACAGAACCAAACAGAGAACATATCCCAGAAAGAACTGAGCAGACGTCACCCATTTCTATAAAAGCTTTCTCGCTTGACGCTCAATAAACCGAGACTGTTTATGGACTCTGGCATTGATTGGGGGACATGTCTGGATCAGGGATCTGGGCGCTTACCAATCGCAATCGAAAATCCTAATGCGACTTGATTCGTTTCGATTATATTTTTATTTTCCGATTGCGATTCAATGGCTGCAAATGTGGCGTAAAAAGTAAGCGAATTAACGCTTAAGAAGTTTTCCACTTAGCCCTCGATTTTGCTATGGAATGTGGATTGGGATTGAGATGGCCTTCTCCTGAATCTACCCCATCCTCCTTCATGAATAAATGCATCTGAATCAAAATGCAGTCGAGACGTTTTGTTTTCCCCAATTTTCCCTTTTGGCCCGCTGGCTTGCTTTAAAATTCATTGCATTGCCATGCAATCCAGTCGATAGTTGATGATGCCTCATCAATATAGGGCCAGAAAGCAGAAAGTTAGAGTCCGGAGCATCCGTAGGAGCCAGCTGGAGACAACTGAAGGCATCCCCGCAGTGCCAGCTTTGACATTGAGCGTATTTGTCAGGCACACAGAGCCCAGGGAGGGTGAGAGCTCGCCCAACAATTCCCCAATTGATAGTCGACTTGCCCGGAGTTCCAGAGAGGGGAAGAAGAGGGAAGACTCCTCGCTACGTGCCTGGCAGTGGAAAACTCTTTGCCTTTGACGCTGACTGCATGCGACAAAATTTACTTGCTCGCATTTATTACATGCAATTTGGTGGCCCAGTGGTGTTGCCTTATGTTGTTTACCCAGCCAACTACACGCCGCCCGTTTTCCAGGAAAAGCGTCCAGAGAGTGAGAGATGTGATAACTTTGTCGGGCTAGGCGAAGGGAAAAGCAAATAGACGAGTCCAGGCGATCCGTCAATTGCATTTTTCGACGGTTTCTCCACTTGGTTCGAAGCTGAAAAAGTGTTAAGGAAGTTTTACAAGCAAACTTTGTGGTAGGTCGCTTTTCTCTATGAAATATATTAAGTGATCGATGATTTACTTTAAAACAAGTATACGCCCGGTTGACAGCGTCATTTTAAAAGATTTTTCTAGAATTGAAGACCAGATTTTTGAGACTTACAAATAGTTATATCTTTATAGGAGATTAATTTCTCCTATAAAGATATAACTATTTGTAAGTCTCAAAAATCGGGTCTTATAAATAAATAAATTCAGACTTTAGTTTAAATGTCTGCTGACCTTTGATGATGACATACACAAACTCAATCAGCTTAATATAATTTCCCTACATATAATTCCAGCTAAAATAAAAAGACAACCCATTAAGGTAATCTAAACAAATGTATCAAAGTGTCAGAGCTGCAATATTATTGCTTACTTGACAGCTGTCAAAGGCATGATGGATTAACCATATATGTTTCGACCAGGCCAGATAGCGGCGTCAAACGATAATGCCGAACAAGGGGATTAGGCTGAAAGCCGTGGCACTTCCTATAATTTCCCGGTATCTCAGATAATCTGTGTGATTCACTTTGCAGGAATAGTAATCAGTGCCTGGCCAGATGGCCGAGTGTTTTGGCGTTTTGAAATAAATGTCACATAAATATTGTGCTTTCAGATAAATCCTATTTGTCAGTTGTGTGCCCGAGGTTTCTTCTTGGACCATAAATTTTCCCCTGCGCAGCAATTGACCGGCTATATTTTTACTGTCATATTTTGTACTTTCGCTAGCCGTGACATGGACATGGCCTATAAATCACATTTGGCAGCGGCCCATCCACTCCGCACTCACTCTGTCAGTCGCCGCGGCCATTAGAAGTTTGTCGATTCCCCTATATCCTAACACATATGTATTCCATTTTATTTTGTAGGTGGCAGATCGCCACATCCACCCACTGCCATGCACTCACAAATCACTTGAAATATTATAGTGCTTTGGACAATTTGTATGCATCAAATGCAAATATATATGGAAGTCTACGCGTACATGTGTATATTACACAATCTGCCGTCCCAATTGTTGTTTATTATGTGCTCCTCTGACAGTGGCCTCCCTTATCCTCTTCTGGCTGCTGCACATGTCCAACTTATTTTTATTTGGCCAAACTTTTCCCTCGGGCCCGATGCCGAGCAGCTGCAGGTGTCGTGGCAATTGAACATCAAGGAGTCAAGGTGTGCGTTTACGCCAGCTAAGAAAATAAATACAAAGAGCCAACAGAAAAGTTGACCCAACTACCTACTGAGTGAGTCTGAATTATATAATATTTTTATTAAGTCAATAAATACAAAATTTAACAGTTGTGTTTTTAATCCATTAGGAATCTATGGGTTATCTTAATTGACTTTCAGTTGCAATCGTATTGTTATTTTGTATTTATTTGAGGAATAATAATAAATGTTTGCTTCCAGCACAATGTGTTCATTGAACAAATAAATGGCTTTTAATTTTTCACATCGGATAATTTATTATAATTTTTAGTTTGAATTTGGTAAAGAATTTAGAGGGTAACAGGGATTTAAGGGAATTTTATTCAATATTTTTTTCAAATATTTTCGAATTAGTTTTAAACTTCAACAGATCTTGCTTTACTTTTATAGTAAAATGAACTTACATTTACTATTCCCATTTATAGATACAAGAATAAGATTTTTAATTCATTATGAACACACATAATTTTATTTCCTAACAAGCTCGTTTATGTCTATGTTTAGTAATTTCATTTTTCATAACTCAATCGATTGTGTGTTTACCCCAAATGTTGATCTTTCTATAGATAATAAGATGCACACCACTGAACTCAGATTTCCCAACAGAACTCAGACGTCTCTCAAATAATTTCGCATGAGTTGCGCCGGCTTCGCAGTTGGTCAGGCGGTAACAACGCCTCTGCCTCCTTATATCCCAATTTTCTATATATTTAGCGCAATGTTTTTCTGCTTTTTGTTTCTTCTTTTGTGTGCTTGTGTCGATGAAGAAAAAACCAGAACCAGAGGTATCCATAAATAACTGATTCGATTTTTTAGGTATCGCCAATGCCTCAAGTAGTGTGTCGACAACTTTATGAGGCCGCAAGGAGGTGAGTATACACGGAAAAATAAGAGATATCTAAGGGATAATTCATTTCCATAGAATATACCTAAAATAATATGAAAAATAAAAGTATAAAGGAATTTAAAATTCGAATGATATATCAATGAATTCATTATTTTTCTACTTTTAAATATGAACTAATTTATATTAATTTTGTTAAAGTTTCTTAAAGTGCTTTATAATCTAAAATATTATGCATTTCATATATAAAACATTCAAAATTATAATTTAAAGTTGCTCTTTTTTGGTTCTGTGCACTTTGGGGGTGGAAGGTAAACGATTCAAGTGTTGCTCGGTGCTGGGAAACTTTCGGTCGGTCTCTGCCTTTGTTTCGCTTTTATTTCTCCTGATGAATTCAACAAATATTGACAACGTGCGTGCCAAACACAAAATAAATCATAGTCGATTTTCGCTTTTATTTTCCATTTCTCGTATTTTTCTCGCTTTTCCTCTCGTATTTATTTACATGCCGGAAGAAGAACGCTGAACGCCGAGCGGCAGTGAGAATGGAAACTCAGTCGACAGCGGCAGCGACGCACGTCATTAACAGCTCGTTTTCCCAGGGGGGTGAGGTGCTGTGTGTGCCGTTCTGTGGTGTGTAGGTGGGTGTGTGTGGGCGCCTTAGGCGCATATCTCTGTGTCATATTGGGTTCGCCTCTTGGGGCCATCCAGCAAATGGAAATAAGTTTGTACATTGGCATGGAAACTATTTTGTACTAAGCAATGAATTTGTTTGCCGCTTCGATTTGGGTTTCAGTGGATTGAATCGAAAAGTAAAAGTTTAGTTTGTCAATGTTATCCATCACAATCGATCCACACAATCATTTGTTGTGGTTGCTTTTGTACTTATTATGTTTGAGCCTTGGTTTATACCTAAAGTATATTTAAATTGACTTGTAAACTACCCAGAGGATGGCATTCCTTTTAGGAGGATTTTTCTCTTGGCTGGTTTAAAACTTTAAATAATTTCCATCGACTTTAAGAAAGATAATCATTGCCACTTCATTTTCTTTTGAGAAATAATACCATTTGCTCTTATTATTCTCTGGTTTTCTTTCACTTAAACGAGTTTTCTTGGCCAGAATCCGATTTCAAATCTTAATCAAATCAGCTTGTGACTTTTCATCCCCTTCAAGTTTAAGCATACTTACGTAAGAGTTTGTTGGCAAAACCAATTCTTTGGGGAATCGTGTGGAATTTTTCCGTTTTTAGCCCACTTTTTCCTGAGAATTTCCCTATTCTCCCTTTTATGTTTATCTTCAAGCACTTGCCTTGCCCTTTTATTATTTCTTTCCTTTGCTCCTTACTAAACTTTGGGGCTGTCGCTCAATATCTGTTGTGCCGCAAGTTTTCCCATAAAAATTAACTAAATTGGCTCACCAATTATCGCAACTCAATGGCAATTAGTTTTGGGAGCAACCTCAAGTGGATTGGATCGTTCTTTAAGTTCCATCCTTCTGCGGCGGTTGGAGTGCCTCGTATCTGCCGCATTTGGGAACCAATGAGCCTTGAATGTTGCCAAATTATTGATGGCATTGGCGGCAACGTTGGCCAACAAAATGCAAACTCCGAATGGATACCGCATTCCCCGCCCCCGACTGGCACACAAAGCAAATTAGTTACGCCTAATTTGCAATTCATTGCAGGCAACAATTGACTTTGCCAATGATACAATTTGAATAGGGCCCAAACCTTCTCCCGCCCGAATGGGACCTCTTCGACCCGCTTTCCACATGTCGATGAAATGGCTGTGTTTGGAGCTGTCTATGAGCTGCTCACTTTCCAGGCGAACGCCTCGAGAGCCGTCTAAGATGATTGATTTTGTGCGCCTAAGTGGAGCGGGGAGCCAGGAATCAAATTAAAAATCCTCACGCCAAGGCTAAGAGTCGAACAGGGGAAAATGGCTGCAGGAAGCGGAGGATTTCGTTTACACGGAGTGTGAAGCTCAATGAGGCCAAAATTCAAATTTTTATAATGTCGATGTACAATCCGCTTTTCCATTATGATGAGCCTTAAATATTGTTCTGTTTTCTTGGTCGGAAAATACCAGATTAAATTCATGTTAAAATGTTGTGGAAAAGGGCTCAGGGCTTGACATAAAAATTAGCTACTCTGAATTAAAAAAAACGTATTTATATTTTATATTATCTTGACAAAAATTGAGTTTACTTTAAACCTTGAAGAAGCACATAAAGAGAAACTCCACAGTCCCTAAGTAATCCCATGCTTTCTATTAAATTGCAGATCGTTTTGTGTGATTTACAATGGAAACTTGTGTCTAACAATATTTTTCATGGAAGCACTATGCTTACAGTTAATCCAATATACCAAACTGCAGCGGCAGGGGACACAGAAAGGGCGAACAATGGACTATAAATTATATTGCCTGAATTAATTTAGCTCCCAGGCAAAGCTCGCAACTTTATCACCTGCTGTAACTGGTTTGCTGGTGCCAATGGCAATTGCAATCGCAAAAGGACACCGTCTTTGGGGCGCCACCATGGCTCTCGGAGTGCATCTCCTTGTACTATATAATATATATATATATGGTGTAGTGTCCATTTAGCAAATGCAACTCTCATCAGGGTAGTTGCAAATATTTAGCTAAAATATGCCACACTTTAACACACTCAGACAGCATAGAGAGAGCTGCCCCAATCCCTTTTCCAGTTACTCTCCTCCGATCTAGTCCTGCTCCTTGGCGCCCAAGGCTCCTTTTGTTGCCTCAACTTGGTTGTATAATTTAATAAGGTCTGGTAAAAGGTATTGGCCCAGGCGCCCAGGCTAAAAGGAAGTCACATACACGCACTGGCAACGGTGCCCGTTATTGTTGCACGTTTTGTAGTTTTCGACAGGTGGGTGTTGGTGGTGGTGCAGCTGCTGCTGCTGAGAATGCATAATTTCATTATGCCCACCGAACAAAGGCTATGGGACCGATTCTGGCAAGGCTTCTGGGCCTTCAAGAGATGCATATAGAAGGGTTAAGGGTAGCTAAATATTTAAAGTTGAAGAGAAATTAAAAAAAGGAAAAGAAAAGAAGAAAATTAAAGACAAATTAAAGGGAAACGCACAAATTAACTCTGTATATATTCAAAATAATTATTGCTTAAATGAGACTTTCTTTAGATAAGAAAATTTCCTTGACAGTGTGTATCTATGTAAATTAGGTGAGGATAAATTTCTAAAGGCATTATTATTTCCGTTTCTCTGGCCGCAGCATTTAAGCAAAACTTTATCTGCTGGATACTCATGCATCTACATCATTAGTTGTTTGCCTTTATATGTTTTATTCCTGTCCATGTCCAATAAATTACTTAGTAGCTTTTTAGACCTGAAGGGTTGCTGCTGTGTGTGTGCAGGTTGGTCCTGCAATGTGGCATCTTTCCTTGACTCTTCCTGACTTGCCTCAGACTTCCTAGACGCTTCATAAATTTCAATTTATCTTTTCGGAACCAACTCGTCCTCTTAACCCGCCCTCACCCCCCTCAGGCCATATTTATTTGCAGCTGTTGACAAGTAACATTAGGTTTAGAGCAAGAAGCTGAGTTGCGGGGATACAAAATGCCCCTAATGGATAGTGGATAGTGTGCCAAAGGCACAAAGGCTACGCCTGGGCAAAAGGGATACAACAGGACGGAATACGGGAAGAGGGATAACAGTTTTTTACGACAGGCCATTAAATTTATCTACCTTCTGCTCGAGTTCAAGGTGAGAATAATAAAACTTTGATCAAGTTAAAGCATTGAAGATAAATTATCTCAAGACTTTTGCAAACTCAACTCGTTTGCTGATTTAATCGAGTGCCCTTAAAAAATGTGTGCACCTTGAGAAGTTATTAATTAAATCTGTAAGTTAAATATTTCTATTAATTTTGGTCTGAACAAGGAAAAGCTATTTTATAGAAATTTTAAAATTATTAAGCCATGAATACCTCAGAGTTCAGCCATAGTTGAAAGTGAAATCCTTTGATTAATGTCCGAAAAAGAAAACTAAAAACTTAATCAGTTCTGGCTTCGTTGTTGGAGTTTTTCATTAAAGTTTGATCCGGTTTCTCCACCTGCACAAAAGTTCAGCGCAGAAACGATAAAAAATGGCAAGGATGGGGCGTGGCCAAAAGTTGTACTCATTAGCATGCGGTCCGGGGTTCTGGAGAGGATGTCAGCTCCTCCTGGCTTCTAGCTCCCAGTGACTGGTGGCTACCGGTTACTGCTTATGCGTGAGCAACCTTCAACAGCTGACAACAGTTTTTGGAAGCTCACTGGGGTTATAGGGGGCAAGTTCCGGACGGTGTCTTAACCCCTTTGGCCCCGAGCCCCACAGAAGCCAAAGACAAAACTGAAGCGCAGCGGAGCCAAGTTTTTTCTATGCCAGGACCAGGGCTCGCACCACCACTAGATACCAGGGATGTGATGTCGTTTTGCGGTTGGGAGCCCCCCTTCTGCCCCCTACCCAGTCGGGAGTGTGTGCATCTGATGTTCTGTCAAAACTGTCGACAGCAATGAAAGCGAAAACCAATGCCATGTCAAGTATACACAAGGAAAATTAAAAGAAAATTGGGGAAATAAAAATAAAATAAATGGAAACAAGTAGAATAAATTGAGGCTATGCTGCTTACAACCAACAAATACAAGATAATACATGGAAATTTGTATATTATTAGAATGTTTAATTTATTATTTATTTTGCAAATGATTAACGCTTTAATGGCACAACTTTATTCGCCAGACATAACTTTTTGGCAAGTGTTTGGCCCGACTTTTACGTGGCCTCCGCCTCCATCTCCTTGGCGCCAGCTCAGTTGCCAGACAAGTTGAGAGCATCCACATGCATACTCGTAGTTTTCGAGTGCAATTAAGTGAAATTCGTATTAGTTAGCGCAGGAGCGTGGGCGAGTCACTCAGCGGCGACGAGGAGTATTAGCCAAATGGGATGGGATGACAACCGCATAAGCCAAACTTGGACACGTTGCCACGACAGTGCTTCGCGTTGATCCACTGAGCTCCACCAAAGATACCGTGTGGAGGATTTTCGAGTGGAATGAAGGAAAAGTTGTCACCGATGCTGCTGCTGCTCCTTTGATAATGTGAGTTACATGTAACACGCGCTCGCATCCAAAGCATGTCATTAAAAGTTATTCCACCTCCTCTAGGAGCAGCCTCGGCTCATCTGCATGGCTGGATTTTTGGATTCCTTTGCTGGTGAGCCGCATTGGGAAAACCGAAGCTCTGGCAATTTAATTTTAGTTTTCACTGAAAACTTTTCAGAACCTTTTGGGAAACTTCGGAGAAAGGGGAACATTTATTGCTTTTACATAATATATTTATACCTTTTGTTAAAAACATCCCATAGGACAATTAATTATTTAAATATTTGTTCTATTAAATATGAGTACCATAAAATTTACTGTTCTGAAGCAAATTTTATTTTATAATTTATAAACATTTATAAGATTGCTGCCCCAATTAATTTATGGAATTAATAGATTTTGTTCAAGGATTTAAAGACAAGCCTAAATTAATATTTTCCAGCAATTCAACTGATGACAAAGCTTTCTCTTTAAATCCATATAAACACTAAACATTAAGGTTATTTGTCTAGTTTCTCATTTTAAATAGAATTTCCCCCTCAGCCTATTCAGGTTTAAAAGCTTTCTTTCATACCAACGCCCGATGCGGGTAAAGCCATAACAACAACAGCAACTGGGCCACCATATAAAAAAAAGCAAACGAGCCAAGACAAAATTACACGAAAATATGTTTGCACAACTGGGTCGGGTCATGTCCAGTGAGGTTCGTCGCAGCTTTTGTCAACGGCGAACCAGAGGAGTGTGTCGCCTGCGTGTGGCATGTGTCCGCGTGTCCCCGTGTCCATTTGTCCAGGAGCAGCACATCTGAGGCGGACGCCTGGCCCGGTGTATCCAATTCCATTAAAATCAATTTGTCTATTTATTTAACCGATAATCTGGCGAAGCTTCAAGTGCCACGGCTGTAAAGTGCTGGGGCAGCGCTTACCTCCCCCACCCCATCCGTGAGAGGGCGGAGCTGAAAGTTCCTGGAACTGAAATTGGGACGTCCAAGGGGGGCATTGGCAAATTGTATATGCATTGAAAGGATACGACAGGTGACAGGAACGGGGACGACAATAACCACTACTGTCAGCCGGCTGCCCCGGCTGCAAGGCTCTAATTTGTCAACATCAGGCCAGGTGAAATGTTTTAATTTTCTGCTCACACTTTGGCGACCAAACGTCGATTTATTATCCCATCCATCCATCCCTCCCTCCCTGCCAGTGGGAGGTCCTTGGGGTCACCTCTGTGTAGTCAATATTTGCGTCAAAGGAGAGAGCATCATCTATGCAGGTGCGATGGGAGGCGGGACAGGACTGGGCTACCTGGCCCGGGCTTCGGGGTGCTTTGTCGTAGTTTTTACGACACTATTAACATCATTGTGTATGTGTGATTTATGTGAGGGGGGAGTAATCGTGCCTCACTTGAACCTTGATGGCATTTCTTCGACGGCCCGTTCTGGCCTGGCTTTGGCCCATAAAAATTGACTCGGCGCCCGGAAAAGTAGGCAACATAAAAGGCATTAGGGCGAGAGCAAACACAAAGGACCGCCGCCGAGCCGAACAAGGATAGATAGACCGAAAGAGGGAGACCGTGAGAGTTGAGCTGAGCAGCTGCCCGCGTTGATTTTGACATATGAGAAGCATTTTGCCCCTATATACGCCACTTAATTATATTCCGGTGCTGTACTTTCCTTTTTTTTTGTGTGGTTATTTGATGATTTCGAGGTTCGGCGCTCGTTTAGTGTCCATTAAATGGCCGAGATGCGTCAATGGCGCTTGATTACATATTGATTTGTCGGTATGTGCCATTAGAGGTAATCACGTGATTCGTTTTCGTGTACTTATAATAGAACTCATCCTCGAAAAAGGGAAAAAATGCTTGATAGCCGCCAATATATCAAGCGGTTGCAGCCAACATAAGCTGGCCACATTTGTTGTCAGTCAAAAGGCTTATTTTCAGTGGGAAAAGTTTTAAAGGTGGAGTCTCTATTGATTTATGGTGACTGAGCCCCAATAAAAGTTCAGTTCTCTATTCTTAGCTATTGTAAATAGTTTACATAATTTACCACGTACTAATGAACTACAAACAATTTTCCTGCTGAAAAGTGTTGATGTTACCATTTCAATTCACAGACAGCCTGTTGATTATTGAGTTTCGCAGGGAATTGAGTTTTGAAGTCCCAGTTTTTGTAGGCTTTTTTTCTATTTCAAACTTTCGTTCCTTCTATTTTCCCCGAACATCAATCAAATTCCATTGGGAGCTCTTGACCATCAGCGAGTGAGAGAAGCTGACCCTAAGGAAAAGGAGGAGGAGGAGGTGATGGCTTCCAGCTCAATGCCTCCGTTGACAGATTTTCCAACGCGGACTCCGTCTGATATTTTTTTCTTTTTTCTCTGCTGCTGGTCACTTGAAGCGCAAATAATTGAAATTAATAAATTGAATTTAATTGAAAAGCATTTGGAGTCGACTCTTCAGCGCCAAGGAAATGGAATGGGCTGAGTGCCTGGCCCAAGAGTCAATGAGTTGTGCGTTTTCCAGCTATGCTTTGCTTTTCACTTTTCACTCTGCGTCTGCGACTTGGTTTACCCCCCACGCTCCCCTTTCAATTTCCGCTGCATAAATCTTTTATCGTCGAGAACTTTGCACGTCGAATGCAGAGAAAGCCAAGCTAATCGTCAGTGAGCATTTTCTTTCTTGGCCTTCTTGCATTTGGCCATTTGCCTTTTCGGTTTAGGTGGCTTCCCTTTGCGTTACAGTGCTCGTACAGGAACTGGAAAGACTCTGGTTGCCTGGAAAATATTTGAGAAGTCGCCGGTTTATTTATGCACTTTGACAGGAATATATTTTGCAAGTGTACAACACGGCGTATGCTTGATTTCCGTTTGCTGTGTGAAAGGGGATGCAGCTTAAACCTGGAGCTGAATAGTATTCTAGGAAAATTTCTTGTTAAATTAACCAAATCAAACCCAAAACTCTTTAAGTTTTTTTTTCCATTGGTACAACATGGCGTATACTTGATTTGGGTTTGTTGCCTTACAAAAAAAGTAATTTAGAGAAGCTAGAGAAGAAAGTTAAAGATTTTTCACAGTTAAATTAAACCTACAAATCATCAAGAACTTTAAGCTTTAACTATGCTTTATTTTCCAGCTGTACAACATGGCGTATGCTTGATTTTCTTGATTCCTAAACGAGTTTAAAGCTTTAGCTTAAAGTCTAAGCTGTTTTTCTTTCGGACGGATGATTAATTGTGACCGGGGGTCAGCGAACTCAATTAGTTGCCTGGCTTTGATTGTGGGAAACAATCAATCACTCGCCGATTGCCGCTTTTATAGAGAGAGCAAAAAACGGCCGAAAGGAAAATATTTTTGAGGTGTTGGGATATTGCCGCTGCTGTTGTTCCATAAACTTTTGCCCAATAATTCGCTTAAGCCGGCTTAACTTTGCCCCTGTGAGTAACCGCAAATTGCGTTTTCTTCTTACACTTTACTTGATTTATCCTATTAGCCGCGCTTAATAAACATTCTGCAAACGGGCTCAGGGAACTTTTAACATAATCTCCACACACACACACTTGGCAGCTCATAAGTCCCACCCTTCCCTAGCCCAAACCTCTAACAGGATGTTTGAGCAGATAGGCAAGCTGATGACTTGAATGTCCTGATGATGGCTCCGCTTGACGTCATTTCTGTTGGCAGCTTGATGGCTTAATTATAACCTTTTTGGGCCAGAGCTACCCAGAGCCCACCCAAGCCATACGAGGAGTATTAATTGTGGCGGCGTCTGGCCCGTTGATTTATCTGAAAGCATTTTTGATTAATCTTCCGGGCCGATTGTGCCCCAGTGATTTATTGGCTTGGCACATCGCACCTTCACAGGTGTAGCAATTGATGGCCCCGAAAACTGCATCATAATGGGCGCTCACCTCCAAGCTCCGCCTCATACTCCCCACGAGTGTGCCGGAATGGGAACATTCAGTTGAAAATATTGTGACAAAGGCACCCTGCCAGGAAATTTGGCAGACAGACAGGCAAAGTTTCCATCGTATTTCGGCGGGGAGACAAAAAACTTTGAGCTCAGTTTTCAGAATTGCTGTGGCGGCGGATTTTGAGCCTCTTATTTTTAGATAAGACCGCCTCGAAGCCTCTATTCACACTCCTCGGGAGCTTAGGCCACGAAAGACTTTGCCAAGTCCTCAAATTAGAATTTCCCTAATTTTGCTTTTACGGTCGAAACATAACGTAACGTAACGAAACGAAAAGGATGGTGTGGATTTAAGGTGGTAGACGTCTAGGAAATACTTTTCTAGTTATTTTCTTTACAAGTTTAAAGGCATTATTACGAGTAGACAAATTGAGGAATATGTTTATTTGAATTTTATTTAAAAGATTTCTTTTGTTATGTGAATGTGATAGAAATATTTGTTATACTTAGTAAGAAAGGAAGTTACATGTTAAATTAATAATTCTATTTTCTTGTGGAAAGAATATAAACCTAATTTATGCTAAGTATAAGTATTAATAAAATCTAAATTAATCTAAACTATAGATGTGCACATGTTCTGACTCCATTAAAATATGTATACAATTGTTTAATTCTCTCCTTTGATGTCATGCTCTCTTAATTTCCCACCTAAAAACTTTTATTTATTATTGCCCCATATATCATTCTTAAAGCCAATTTCCCTCGACTTTGGGTTTTACCTGCCATATTTCTTGTGTACCTGCCAGTCACCCATCCGTAGCCACCTCTGTGGCTGCGCCTTTAATGTTCAATTTGTTGTCAAGTCAATTGTCTTTTATGCTTAGCCAAATTTGACTAAATTAAAATAAAACGTTTTGAAAAATGCCTGCAAAGTGTGTGATTGATGGGGGAAGGAGCAGCAGCAGAAGCAGGAGCTGGAGCTGGAGCTGAAGGGTAACCGCTCACTTTGATTGCAGCCGGCAGTCTGATGTGCAAATCATTTTCTTATTTGCCTTCCCTTTCTTCATTTTTTTTTTTTGCCAGAGTCATTCGGCACACGCCAACAATTTTGGGGGAATTTCTTTTCTTCTGCTGCTCGTCATCATCATCATCACCATCAGCATCATCGTGTGACATCAGTTTTGATGACGCTGTCAGGTGGAGAGAGCTTGGGCCATGGGCGGGGATTGTAAAGGGGCCCTGGTCTTACCCACTCACGTATGCCAGTCAAAAATGCAGTCATGCGTGTCTCAATTTCTTTCACTTTCCTTTTAGTCCTCTCCCCCACAGCCGTGATGTCTCTGACAGTTAAAGTAAACCGAAAATAGCGCCGGAGGAACAGGAAACTTAATTGCGAAAATAAACAGTTGGCGAAAATGCTAAGGAAAACCAAGGAAAATATTTCATTTTATGCATACTGATGCGCTGCGGTGGAATGTATTTATTCAAATAAGTGCGAGGGTCATGCGGTGCATTCGCTTAATTCCTTCAGATCTAAAATCAAAATATTTTTAAAGTTAACGCATGAGAAAATTTCATTTTAAATCTTTGCATAATTTAATAAATTAAAATTGATAAATTAACCAATTTATTTGCTGTCTACGTTTTTGGAATCCTTTTGAGTCGAATTTCTTTAATATTTAAAAATATTCCACTTATTTCATATTCTGAAAATTCAATTTTCCCAAATTAAGCATTATGGTAAAAACTTTTTGCCCCGTGGAACCTTGCCAATTGACTTCGGATGGCCACAAATGAACCGCCTGATTGTCTTCATTGATTCGCTGCATATCCTGCCACGACTTCTCTGCTGCAAGGTGGCAAAGTACTTCATTCCGCCCGATAATCAGCCGCATTTATATGCCACACCGGGCACGAAAAGGGCGCGGCAGGAGCAGCGACGGCAGCTGCCAACATTTAAAATGGACATAAATTAAATCATAAATTGCAACAATTTCCGGTGAAAACATTTACCAAAGCGAAGCGCGGAAAATGAAAGGCCCGGAGAACGCGACTGGAGAAAGAAAGTCGAATGAAATGGGCTGGGGAAATCGAAAGGGAAATTGTTTTTCAATGGCTGGCAAATAATTATTGTTGTGGAAAGTTAAGTTCCCCCACCGCCCCCCTGACATACCCCGCTGTTGTCCTGACATGCCTGCTCCATCAAAAACCAATTAAAAGTCAAACTAAAAGTGTCGATGGCCAGGATTGCTGGCTATGACAGCTTGTTTTGGCTGAGGATTTGCCGGGTTGGTGGCAGTTCCCACCACTAGTCTCTAGTCTAGGCCATTGTCTAACCCACTCGAAGAGGTGTCGCCTGTCATCCTGCATACAAAAAAAGAGCGAACAAAAAATGGGGGGAAAAAACTCGGCTACATAAATCCCACAGCGAAACAACATTGTGCTGGATGCGCTTTTTATGAGATTCTCAGGGTATTCCCAAGGGATATTCGTTTAGAGTAAAATGGGAATCTATAAGAGTATATTTTCTGTTATATTTTTTGTTGAATTTTTCTGAAGAATAATTTGAAGGTATTCTGTATTTAGTTTTCTGCTTGAATTTAAATGAAAATGTTTCTCTAGGATTCCTACTAGTCGACTCTTTTCTAGATGCCCAGCAGGGAGTATTGCCAGAAGGATGTTTCGACACGGAAGCCTTCACACTCACATGGGCAATGATAGTTACTCATATCGTCAACGGATTGGCCTTGTCCTTACCCTTTGCTCTTTACCCTTTTAGCTCTTAACCCCTTGAGCGGCGCCCCTTAGACCTGGCCTGGTCTTGGCCATGGTATCTGAGGTGCATTGTTTATGTGCTTTGGCCCGGTAAGTGGGTCTCTGATTGCGGAAATTAGCTGGTTCCAAGTCTCCGTCGTTGTTGTTTTCTTTCCAGTTGATGGATGTGCATGCAAACCATGGTGCACTGGCTCATTCTAAACGGCAGCAGTGTCAGAAGCCAGATGGCTTGCCTCGGTTTTGGGTTTGCTTTACGCTGCTGCGGTTGGCGGTGGCGGTATTTACGGTTTTGCGGTTATTAAAAGTGTCAAAAGCGTGCAAATAACGATGACAGCAACAAGAGCAATTTCCGCATAATGTGTGTGTGTGTGTGTATGCAGGTGTGGGTGATGGCGGCCAGGTGTCAATGTTGTGGCAAGGGTTAAAAGGCCATCTCTTATGCGATGATCGTCAGATTTAATTGCTTTTAAAAACGTTTCATGGATGAGGAATGGCATTTGTTATAAATATTATGATGGTATTAAATAATAAATTAAAAAGCAGATGGTTCCGTTTGGTATATGTTTGATCCTTGATCAATCTTTTTCTCTCCCTCTCAAGTTCCTAATTTATTTGTAAGAAATCAATTTCGTATAAATTTATTTTTCTTTAATTTAATAAAAAACTTTTTCCAGCCAACAGTTAGAGTTCACAAACAAACTAATTAAACAGACTTCTTTGTATGTATTTTTCGTAATTTTTGTCGCCCATTCCCGCCGCCCATAACCCATTTAAAAGCCAAAAGTTATATGGCGGCGAGGACTCTTTCGGTCTTATTCCGCATTTCAATGACGCCGCGTGTGTTTTAGCACCCAGCATAGGCTCGAAATTGTGAATAGACTTGGCCCACCCAGCCCTGGTAGGATGTATATGTATATATAGGATAGGATATGGGGAGGACTTCCCCCATGACTCTCTGTGTGTGTGTTTGTTTTTGCATTGCCATTTCAATTCCAATTCCGCTCGCATATTTGCAACAAATTAAAGTGCCCCGCGGGCCCCAAAAAGCTGTAAAAAGGTTGAAAATGCACACATAAAGCCCACATGGCCTGAGGGGGGCGAATCTATAAAAATCGTATGCCTGCGACTTTCGCTTTGTGCGTCCTGGTTATGGGTCCTGCAAAGTATGCAATTAAAAGTCGGTTCGGGATAAATTCCCAGAGTTCACTGGGTGGCAATCAAAAATTGCTGGCCAATCGCAAAAGGTGCAGTGATAATGTAATAAGCCCCCACTGTCAATCCCTTTGCCTACTTTTACCCTCCAATCCGCATACATTTTCCTGTGAGAGGATAACTTTCCAGGGAAAAGGGGACCAAAGGGACTGCTGCTGCTGATGAGATGCCTTTGACTGCAACTTGCCAGGGCCGCGTTGGCACATTGTAAGTTGTCCCAGACCCGCCTCCTACTCAATACCCAGCCCCCCGACTGTGCTCGGGGAAAATGCAAAAGAAAAGCGCTGAAAAGCAGCTGCCGCCGTCGCGACCAAGCTGAGTGAGTGAGTGATGTGGCAACAATTTTTTATACGTTTGCAGCAAACAGCTATAGTGCAGCTTTAGTGTAGGTACAGTGCGGATTGGCCAAGGTATCCAAAGCAAATGAAGCGTGCGTAAAGTTGATCAACCGGAAAATGCCAGGGAAATTCCAGATGTGAAATTGAGTTGCCAATTATTGTGTTTTTTTTACCTAAACATTTAGTTTCTTTAACTTTCAAGCTTTGTTATATATTTTCCTATCCTTACTGTATTTAATTCCGCTAAAATTTGTATGCATCATCTTCAGTATTTCTCTCCGCCCAGACAGACACACGCTTTGGCTATAGTAAAAGCGAAAAATTAAAATCTTAGCACTGCAAATTGCGCGCATTGAGGCTTAAACAGATGAAAAGTTCAGGGTCTAATTGAAGAGCCCGCACATGAATTGGACTGGCCCAAACGCTGATGATTAATGAATGATTTATGCGCTGGAAAGTGTGTCGTAATTAGCATATTATGCAAAACAAGGAAACCAGCAGAAAAACTGACCAGCATTAGCTAGCTTCCGCCCCCGGATGAGTCACTAGTCAGATTAAAGGCTGCCAGTCAGTCGGCTTGTGTTTTCAATTAACATGCAGCACGCTCCATTTGTCCGGAAAAGAGAATGAGGAATGAGGAGCGAGCTGTCTCTTTTCCGCAAGTTTTCTCAGCCCTCATAAGTATGCAAGGCCGTCGGTTCTCCGTTTCCCAAGCTAATGTTTAATAATTGCTTTGTTGTAATTAAAACTTTTGTCAATGTTTGCATCGAGGAGCGGAGGAGTCGATAAATGTGGCAGGGAAAGCCCAAGCCTTAATCCTTTACTTGTCTTGAGCTTAATTTGTTTGCTTACAAATAAGAGTGTTGGAATATTTTCTTTATTAATATTGTAGCAGGACGAATTTGTTATTTAAGAAGGCTTGCATATAAATAAATACAAAAAACATTTAGAAGTAAAGAAGGATGTTGATTTAAACTTAAAGAGGTAAATATTTGTAAAAAATTATAGAGAAAAATGTATATATTCATTAAGAGGATAAACCCATACCCGGAAAGCCCTAACCTTACCCAATTGCATTTCCAGGGTACTAAGAAAAATAGGGAAAATAGTGAACAAGTATTCTCTATACTTGCTAATTTGTATCTGTGCTTGACTGGGCAGAGTGGGTCTCCGGACTAAACCCATCCGATCCAAACCGAGCCGAGCTCAGTGACTGCGGCACGTACTGGGTGGCCACTCCTCAGCTCAACGGAGACTTGGCATATCCCATTATTATGCAAACCGCAGCCCAAACTTTCCTCTCCTTTATTTTACTTTTAGCAGCCTCCGGTTCAGTGAGTCCTTTTTTTGGTTCTTAAAATAATTTTCATCACGCCCGCTGATTGATTGATTGGTAGATGGATGTCCCCAGCCCGTTTTCGTTGCTCTTCAATTAAGTGAATGCATTAAAATTTATATCCAGCATGCAGCCGAGGGAGAGAGCGAATGAAAAGCTTAAAATTAAGTGGGCCAAATGAAAATATTAAATGGAAATGGTTTCCTCTTAATAGAATTCCGTTCAATTGTGTGCGTTTTTAAGGGTTTTCGGTTCTGCTGGAGCAGCTAATAGGCTTAGGGCGAATAATTAGTTGGCATTTCAACGGGCCAACGGGGCGTATGCGTTATGGGAATGTAAATACCGCAAATAGTTAAATAGTTCCAAATAAATGGCATTCGGGCAGGCTTGGCCATACTTGATATACCCCGAAATATAAATGTTTGTTTGTTTGTTTGGCCTGTGAATGTGTATGTGAATGTGAATGCCTTGGAAAACAAATTCGATTGTTTGGTCTCTGTGCGACCGAGGCAGCGGGGCGTATACGTTTTTCGAAATGAGAATTTAATGGATGGATTTTCGGATATTTATTGATGAGGCGATTGAAGCCCAGCGGGCGTTTGCCACCTCCAAGAAAGCACAGCGAAATTCATTCATTAAATCACCGAGCATATTAATGCAGATGAGCCCCGAGCAACTTGCAACTTAATTTGTATATTTAATTATTTTTCAATTACCATTTTAATTGATTTATGCGACAACATCATTTACCATTCCGCTACCACAGCGCTGTGCCTCGTATCGGGCTTTAATGTGTCATTAATTTCGGTGGCCAAACATCTTCGTGGGGGACAACGTAAATCATTGCCAATTTAATTGAAAAGATTAAACATTAAAAATATCAATATTTCATTGATTGCATACGCCGGCTTAACTGCATTAATTTTGATGGCCGTGTAAGGGTTTTCCCTTGCCCATTTTTTATTTTTTCATCATTTTGTTTATTTATTTTTCTGCGGCTCTGTCGAAGGTAAATAAAATGTCACCGTTCGCTGCCCGCTCGCAACTGTTTGCCGCGAATGTCATACACAATCGAGTGAATCGAACATAAAACCCGTGGTTCAGTGCATATATGTAGATAAGTTAATCTGAATAGACAGATGTCCATTTTATTTGGTTAAATATGTAGTATGTGTGGGATGTTGCTGATTTATTTTTGCCTGAGTGCTTTTGATCTAAGTTTATCTAGTTAAACTTAAATTCAATTAAAATTGATGTGAGTTTGTCACTTGGCGACAACACAAATGTGTTTATTTTTATGCTTAGTTTATTATAAATTAATTTTCCAAAAATTTGCAATGTTTTGGTCCATAAAACTATTGATAACATGTTTTATTTTTACTATAAATGGAATTAAAACACCTAAAATGGAAAACTCTTTCAAACTCTTTACCAAAACACAAAAGCTTTTACACATTGTAATAATTTAATTGGAATCCTGGAAAGGGGGCTCAAATTATGGCTCCTCTTTAAGGTGAAACCCAAAAACGGGTTTGAACAAAAGCTTAAAGAGTTGTCTGCCATTTGACAGACAGGCACACGGAAAATACAAAGTTGTGAATTATTAAAAATGCTTTTAGAGTTGTTCGAGCCGAAAACCTTCGTTGACTAAACGATGCCGGGTTGTAGGTTAAGTGCAGCTCTCTTATATGTAAATATATAAAATATATATGCGATGCGGTAAATATATTTATTTTTGTGTGTATAGAATATATACACAAACATATGCACGAGGATTTGTATCTGTGTCAAAGTCTTATTGAAATTTTCATGAGACGGCGGTCCGAGCAGATAATGTGGCATGCCTTTTGATTAGATTTTATGTAAATACTTTCTGGGCAACGAACCCCAAGGATGGAGGATGACTGAGTAAGGCTGGGGTCGGAAGGAGCAACCGCAGACCGGAAAAATCAAATAAATATATAATCATGCGGTTGGCGCGAAAGTAAGCCGCGCTTTTCAAATTGGTATAAATGCGGCACGCACTGGGACAGAAAAGGCTGCGGCGCCACCGCGGGATTCCCGCCCCGAGGCCGGGTATCTGGGACCTCGTCCCGCGATTGTGCTAAGTCTGTTACTTAAAAGCCACAACATGAAATAAAATAATAATCATGCCATCCCGTTGAAAGACGACGTCGAGGAGCAGCCTTCGTCCTGTGGCACCTGAATGAGCCAAACAAGAAGTTTTTGAGGCGGCCCGCACTCGGGGAGCTGTGTCGTTTAATTAATTAAAGGTGTTCAAATAAAATACACCTTCGCACTTGGGAAATTTGTGCCTTTTCCCCTATTACACACACACACACACACACACAGAAGCACATATGTTTTTCTTTGGCTTTCGCGCGTGTCCTTGCTTTTGTGCTTACTTTATGCCAATTTTTTCGACACTCTTTTATTTGGGATCAAGCGGGAAAGCCCTCGGAAAAGAAAAGCCTCTGCCAGATGTGGTACCTCTGTGGGCTGGGGGCTTTCTTTGAAGAATATTTGATTGATATGTAATTATATATTGTGAAAAATATATTTCAAGGGGATTTGCAATATCAATAAATTGCTGAAAATGGATTAACACCTTATGAGATCTATCGAAGAAGGGTTTTAAATGTTAAGCATTGGAAAATCTGGCTATTGTTTGATTTAATTTCCATTTTATTATTTGAAGATTTTAAAAATATTAAATGTAGTTAAATTATATTTTACTAAAAATAATCAACTTTCTCAGCATAGAACCAATTTCTTGCCAAAGCACTTCTCTAAATATTATGCCTTTGGTTATTATTTTAAATTGGTAAACTTCCTTGAAAATATTATAATTAGTGCTAAGCCACTTGTAAATTTTCACTCCCCCCGGGTATAGCCTGAAGGAAGTGCCTGAAAAGTTTGCTTTGATTATGTTGCTTACCTGCTGTTACCAATTATATATTTCTGGGCGAGCCTTGCGGCTTTCTTTGACTCAACTTGCCACTGCCACAACACGCTGCACCTCGTCTATGGTTTGTTTGCGCTTTGAGCTGAAATTGCCGTAAACACTTTGTTAAACATTTCATTGGATTATGCTTGAGTGGAACGTGCAAGTCATAATTGTTGGCAATTTATTTATTACACAAGAATAAATGCTGCTAATTGGTTTAGCCCGTCGCAATTAGAACTCATTTGAGCAATTTTCGGTTCTGTTTCGGCTTCAATTTGCAAAGCCACATAAACCTACAACTTTTTTGCACTGAAACTTTGTGGTTTTTGTGTGTGTGTTTCTTTTTTCTTCTCTCTTTTTTCTCAGCTCGTAATGAATCGAGGAAGATCGAAGACAATCGATTCGAATTCAATTTGCGTTCACTTTGCGGCAAAGTTGTTATTGGCTGGGAAATTGTCACTTGAACTTTGCGGGAATTTCTAAAGCCGCATCATCGTCAGAGTCGCGCGAGATGGAAGTGCTTCTCCGTTGTCCGTTTTCCGCTTTCCGCCACGCGTCCACATCCAACGCCAATTCGCACGGAACTGAACAGGAACTGAACAGCATTCAGCTTCAGCCGCCCGCAACAGTTCGGCGCCTCTTCGTGGCTATGGAGCTCTGGGGCTGGGGGCCTTTTGGGGGATTTTTGTTCTTGGCCCGAAGTGATATTGGCCCCAATAATACATTCGGCGTCGGCAAAGCAGTGCGCCGATTCCATTAGCCTGGCTCTCTTAGTTGCCAAACTGTTGATTCTACCGACAAGCGAAGAGTATATTATTTTTTCTTTTTTATAGGATTTGGGAATGCAAAAATAATTTATTTAAAAAAAAAAAAGAAATTTATTAACTTGCTTATGGAGGAATATAGAACAATATAATACGAAATTTATATACATTTATTATGCTACATTCCTAGAAAAGATTTTTGAACTATGAGAAAGTTAATAAAGAGTTTTTGGCAAACATATACGAAATAATAGTAATAATTCGAATAATTTGTAGAAGAAATAAACACCTATACATGGTTATACCATTTCTATGATATTTCAACAAGTTTAATATATTATTGGAGCACATCCTTATATAATTATATGAAATACCAGAAGACTGGGCTGTTCAGGAATAAATATAATTGCATTTTCATTTACACATAGCATTATGCTTCTTTTTATAAATATTTAAGATTTAATTGAATGAAATTAGACATTTGTTAGGTATAAATTGTAAGAGTAAAATAACCAAAACATTACCTATTTATAAACAGTTTTCATTTTAAAGAACGCACTACTGAAATTGTTTTAAAAATAATGCACTTTCCCTTTTATGATAAACGAGAAGCCAAGATTTCTGGGTTTTGCTCTTTGACTATTTTCCTTTCCCTGGAAATTCTTGTTAGTCGCTTTAGGGAAAATGGCGGAGAGTGGCAGCTGCACAAAGTGACAATTCGCATCAGACATTCATGGGCGCTTGATGGGAAGGAGGATTGTTATTCACTCCGTTAGAAGAATGATATAACAATAATTTGCTGTAGCTACTGCTGTTGCTGCTTCTCCGGTTATTGTTCTTGCAGGCAGGAAACTCAATTATACCGGAGCATGAATCTGAAAAAGATGAGAGAGGAGCTGGCAGTTTATTTTGAGCTGCAGTCTGTTGGTCAGCCGGATATAATTTAGCTCTCGGTCTTTGTGGGCTCTCCCCAACCATCCTGTCCCTTGTCGACCTGCTCCTAGCCCCGAGTTCTTTCCAGCTCCTTGCTGTCTGTTGTCAATTAAAGTTTTAGCAGTTGCATGTCACAGCAAATTATCCTGCACACGCACAGGCATACAGAGCCGTTGAGGCCATTGGAAACAGTGACAAGAAGCAAATGACAAACTGCGTCGAAGGTCCTGGGCCAAATCATAAAGCCAAGTACGCTCTCATCTGCAAGTGGAGAGCCAGCCAAGCTGGCAGGCGGGCTCCCCTCTCAGGACACTTTTTCCACATAAACATTGGCTCACTGTCATAACATGGCCAACACATTTAAGTGTGTGATTCACATGTGGATTGCGGCTTGGGAGACAGGACGACGGTCCTTCAAAGCCCCGACTCACCTCAACCGCACACTTACCGATGTCTGTCTGTGTATTTGGGTCGTCCGCATTTGCATACCATTCTCCCACATCAAAGCAATTGCCGCCCAAAGGGGTAAAAACGGAAAGAAACACTCAGTTCGAGGGCCCTACTTTTGTACACTCTTCGATGGCACTAATACTTGTTTAAATTAATTTGGGGTCTTTGATTAAAAATAATAATATACACAGCAGGTTTTAAGGAACAGTGATCTGGCACGTTTTTATAAATTACTAAAATTATTTAAATATACCTCAAAGCTGGCTAAAAAGCTACAATTTCTTAAAGTGTTCTTGGAATTTGGATATTTGTTTAGTGAACGAATATAAAACTTTCTAAATATTTCTAGGTAATATTAAATTCTTAAATAATTTCACAAACTTTATAGATATTTCCTTGACATTTTTATTTAATTTTCAGCAAATCTTTTTCAATATAAACAGTTCGATGGCCAGCAATGGGACTCTTGTTCAATACCCGGAAACAATTTCCTTAATTTGATCCAAATGGAATATCTAGGAATTATTTCACATTTTGCTGCTGCCACTGTCAACGCCCAACAAATAATAATTTATCATCGGGCTGAGGCTGAGAAAAATGCGAGTGGAAAATGAAAAGTTGCAAATTACAATGGCTCGGATCGATAGTTGGCCAATATATATATATATGGAATATAGGGTGTGCATATGCATATGCATTCTATATTCCCGCATGGATATGTTCAGTATCTTGTGTGCCGCCTGCCTGGTTTATTGCTGTTGCCGTCCGATTGTGTTTGTAGTTGTTTATGGCACAAATGAATTGGCATCTTTCGAATACTTTCGGTTTGCCTGCCCTGCGGAGGATTTCCACGGTCCCTCGTTACTCGCTCCTTGCTCCTCGCTCCTCGCTGCTTGTCCCTTTTCGAGCTTGTCGTCCTGTTGCCAAGCTGGGATTCCCCCTGCCGCTGCTCTTTTCACTGCATAATCGCCAGAGATGCTTGCCTGCTTGTTTGCCATTCTGTGTTTCGGGTTTGCCGTTCTGGCAATGCATTGAACCAGAAATATGTAGATATGCCAATGAGTTTCTTTCATTTTTGGCCCTTTTTGTGTGCCGCTTTTCGTCTGTGTGCTAAAAGTCCTAAAAGAGTGCCATGGATTCCTGTCTGCAGCTTTAAGTCGGTAACTCTCGCTGTTGTTAACCCAAAATTTCGCCGTATTTAATTATTCAATTCCCCCAAATCCCCGCTTGGCTTTTATTGATTTTCCTGGGGTAATTTGGCCACTAACCTTTCCTAACATTTTGGGGCTCCCCGATGGCGTGAATAACTGCTTAAATAGCTTGTAATAATGTAACCAAAGGTCAACTGCCTATTAAAAGGCCGCTTGTCAACTGCCAAACTGCGGGTTGGAATTTTAAATTGCCCCCGAAAATTAATTATTTTTACAGTGGCAGAAGGTGAGCCCCTAATGGTTTTCGGGGAAATGAATTTGGGAAATATATTTCCCCCAAAATTATACCTCTATACATTTTTAAATAGGCAACCGTTTCGGTCCGTTCCGTGAGCCAATTACTTTAAAGGATGCCAGAAATCGACCCCTAAGTGCTGGGTAATAAGGCGAGAGAGCAGCCCACCCCGGGAGGTGACAAACAAATAAAAGGAAATCCAGATTCATTTGATGAATGCAAAGCAAAGGAATCCGCTTTTGTGGCTGCGGAATCTCATAAAAGATTAGCCACAAAAATGTGGAGGCCGCTGTTGCGGCTTCTTTTAATTATGCGAACAGGGATTTCTTTATTTTCGCTCCTTTTGTATGCCTCGTTTGTGCCGGAGATGCTGAAGTTGATGGCAGTTGGCCAAAAGGAATTCCATTTGGCCCGAATGCAATAAAACAATTTAATTAAATTTTATGTGGGCCAAGCGAAAGTAAATGAAAGCGAATAAACCACAATAAACTCGCAGCAGATGGCACATATTCCGGGTGCTCAGCCTGACCAAGGATTCGGATACATCTCCATGTGGCAATTATGAGCTTAATGGCGTGTCTGAGTCGGAGTCGGAGTCCAAGTCTAAGCCTCCCCCTCCCTTTCTGTCCTTTTCAATTTGCCACAAACTGTCACACATCATCGAGAGAAAAGAGAGAGAGAAAGTGAGGAGTCCCCGGCCTGACCTGTTCATTTGGCCATTTAAAAACTTTGGCTTTAAGCAACTGTTTGCCAAATATTTCACCCAGCTTCCTTGGTCTCGGTGTGTTTGTGATTTATGCTTGTGTTTAAAATGTTTAGCCCGGGCATAAATCGTTGCCAGAGTTCCGGAAGCTGGCCCTCATTTTCCCTGTCCTGTCCTTCTCTGTCCTGGCCACTTTGCCTAGGTCATCCATCCGAAGCTCTCCCCAGATTCGGGCTCATTGACCACTCTTGTGTTTGTGTTTATGTTCTGGCCCAGAAATTTCCTTTGTTTGCTGATTGAAATTGACTTTCAAGAGGCGCCAGTTGGCTTACTGAAAGAAATGTAGGAAATGCCGGGTCACTGAGAAGGTCAAGATATGAGGGATATGCCGCATATTTAAAATGATACAACTGATTTGTATTTGAGCATAATTCAGGCCAGGCATACAATAAAATAATGTAAATAAGGCAGGAAACAAATTAGGTCATTTTATGCAGCATTTATTGCACTAATATAAAGTCTATGTATCGTGTAGCTTATTTTGCATTTATTTAAAATAAATTAAAACCAATTAATATAGCCAGATATATTTGTTTACATATGTTTGCTTGGTAATTGCTTTTGAATATTTATCCCTTTAATATCTAGAATAATTTGGCATTCAATTCTAATTGCATCATTCCAGTTAAACCATCTCAAAATCATAATATTCTCGCTAGAGTGCTTTCAATAAGCACATTCTTAACTTGATTTAGCTTACGATTTCGGCCTTCTCACTTGGCCAATTAATCTTTATGTCGGACGCACTTGGACTAGAATCAATCCACTGGATGGATATACATATGTACATATGCCCATCGGTCTGGAGTGCCATAAGCTTATGCAAATGTAAGACTTCGACCTCAATTAGCTGTAAATACAAGCTCACTTGACCAATCCTCGACCATGATTATGGGAGAATAACAAGCATACGACAGGTGGGCCGGGACAGCGTTTGTAAGACGTTTTTGCTGAGGGATTGCGCATATCACAAGGGTGCTCGGGGTTTTGTTCGCAAACAAAGCCAATTAACAACGGCAACAACAAGCAATCGAAGCTCAAGATGTCCAATGCAAGGGGCTTTTGCTCCTATCTCCGGGCAACTAATCTCCGCCAGACTCTTCCCATATTGATTGTTTGGAGTTTGACAGGCACGTACATTGAGTCCGTGAGATGAACTCTCTCTCTCTTTTCCGAAAGTGGAAGGGAATGGAATCCAAGGGCAACGGCAGCTCCACTGAATTAGTCCTGATTTCGAATCTTGTGTGGCACGTTCTTCCTTCTCTGGTTCTTTTTTTGTGTCTTTGGTTATTTGCTTAGTTTTTCCTATTTATTTAGTTAGACGAAAGCGACAAGCCTTAAGCACATAAGCCTTGCCGTAATTGGTAGTTAGTCCCTTATTCTCACCTGAGAGATCAAATGCAAAGGCCGACAAATAGTATTTTATTAAATCTTAACATTTCGAGTAAAACATTAGTGGTAATAAATCATAAGCAAAGCAAGGATCTCTTAATGTTTTGGTAAAAACAATCCTGTATCCCCCGTTTTCCACTTTCAATAAAATGAGTGAAAAATCGCCATGGAAGTGGCTTCCACTTTCAACTTAGTTCTGGACTTTTGCTAAGGCAAGGAATTCCAAGGTTCGATTGGACTTTTATTACGATTCTCGGCGGAGAAAATTGAATAAGCCCGGCCATCGGAGCATCAAAGGTGCCTCCTTCTTGATATTGTGCCATAGGAGCCACCGCCATCATGTGTGGCACGCAGTGAAAGAGGAATGCCAATGCAGTTGGGAGCTGCAATCCGTGGCTCCTCAGCTCTCCAGTTGCTCAGCTGCTCAGCGTCCTTTGCTGCTGGCTCAGGGCATTTGTAATGATTGAATTTGAATTGCCTGCAGCACTGGGGGCAGACTCAACTGAAAATCTCTCATGTGTTTATGTGGAACTTGAGGCTTACTCCCCGTTTGGCAGGCAATCCTGGCTGCCTGCTCTGAACTGTTTGTCTGGCCCAGGCTTTCGCTGGCTCAAATCCCTTTGGCTGGAAACATGTTCTTTTGGTTTAAGCACAAAAGAGCATTTAAGTTAGGAATAATATTTTGTCTAAGAGAATCATTGAGTCTAATATTTGTGGGTGTATTTTGCATTTTTCTTATCAAAACTTAAAGTATTTATTGCTTTCCTTTGATCCCTCTATCCTGGCCCTAGCTCTCACTGAGTTATTTAAAATTTCTGGCATTTATTTCTTTAACTTTTCGGTTCTTTTCTCCAAATTAATTTTCCAAACAAATTCAGCAAAATGCCTCCTATTGATCCCTACAACGAGTCAGTCTACTCGTTGGTGATCCTCGGGGCCTCGGGGGCTTTGACCAGGCAGAAGCTATTTCCAGCTCTATGGACTCTTTTCCGGGATAATCGTCTGCCGCAAAACTTACGGATATTTACCTTCTGCCGCACTCCGCTGGAGACAAAGGTCGTACGGCTTCAGGTGCTGCCCTACATGAGCCTGGACAGGACCAAGGACCCCGATAAGTACAATCGTTTCTGGAAGATAGTGGAATGCATGCAGGGCGAGTATGACAAACCGGATCACTTCGTGTCGCTGGCGGAGAGGATCCAGCAACATGAGGCGAATCATCCACAGGCACAGGCGCATCGCATCTTCTACTTGGCCCTCCCGCTAGTGGTCTTCGATATGGTGGCCCTAAATATCAGTCGGAAGTGCGGCTCTCCAACGGGCCCGACGCGGGTAGTCTTGGAGAAGCCCTTCGCCCGCGACGATGTCACGTACCGAACCTTTCAGAACACGCTGTGCACCTGCTTCAAGGAGTCACAGATCTTCTTCATGGACCACTTGCTGAGCAAGACGGTGCTCCAGAATTTCCTGGCCCTGCGATACGCCAATTACTTGTGGGGCGCCACGCTGAACAATCACCACGTGGCCGCCGTGATGATCTCGGTGAAGTGCGAGCACCCTGTGCCGCCCGCGCACGCCGATTACTTCAACCACTTTGGCATCATTCGGGACCTGATGTCCAACCACATGATCCAGATGCTGGCCATGCTTATTATGGACCAGCCGTATGGGAACACAGCCGAGGACTTTCGTTCGGAGCGCTTAAAGGCACTGCGCCGTGTGCTGACTCTCACTATGAGCGATATAATCATTGCCCAGTATCGAAACAATCGGCGTGAGGAGGATCCGGCCAAGTGCGGTTACACGGAGCACAACTATATACCAAAGGACTCCTTTCAGCCCACCTTCGCCCTGGCGGTGCTGGGCGTTAACAACAAGCGCTGGAACAGCGTGCCTTTTATCCTGCGAGCGGGAAAGGCTCTCAACGACAGCAAATCCGAGATTCGAATCCAATACAAACCTTTGCCGAATTGCGGCACTTCCAGCGATTATGGCGAGGCCAGAAACGAACTGGTTCTCCGCTGGCATCCAACGGAGGAAGTCTTCATGCGCATGCGTCTTAAGCGGGTGGGGGAAGATGCTACGTCCCTGCGGGAGACGGAGCTCAATCTTCGAGTGGACGATCGCGGGCCGGGATCACGAGGACTTGACCGCTACTCCAGCTCCTTGATGGACATCTTTAACGGTAACCAGACCTTCTTCATGCGTACCGACGAACAATGCGAAATCTGGCGCATCTTTTCTCCGATCCTCACCATCATTGAGGCAGATCGTCCTCGGCCTCTGCCCTATGATTTCGGCTCAAGAGGTCCGCCGCAGGCTTATCATTTAGCTGCGCGCGCTGGCTTCGCCTTCTTCGCCTCGGATGAGTGGCATGAGAGCGAGGAGACGCTGGAGTATACACTGAAGAAGAGCCGGATACTCATCGGGCCACACACCGCCTTCAAGCCGGAACGGCAGAAAAGTGCCATATAGAGCTCGGTGCCCGGCTTCGAGTCGTTGCCGAAGGGCTAATAAAATCAACAGCGCAAAGTTTTTTAATTAAACAAGTGCCGAGGCTGGTGCTAGTGCTGCATCAGATGGTCAGCAGCCATCGCCTCCACTGGCCCGGGCTTAGCCCAAGCCATCAACACTATCCATCCCGGTAAGTTTGGCTTCCTTCTGCTGCAGTTGTTGCCATGTTGGGCCATGTTGCCCTGTAAGGGGATAAATAACACGCATGATTTGGCCATTGTCCCTTGGCTGTGCTGGTGGTTGCAAGGAGCTCGTAAATAACTGGAAAGAGTTCCCATGACAAAACAAAGGGAACTTCCGAATGCTCTAGGAAACTATCTGTGAAATTGTATGTAAATTTTTAAAGTTTGGCTTATTAAAATTGAACAAATTTATTTTATTTTGTTTCTGTACTTGCTATATATATTGTATTTATATTATTATTATTCTAAGAACTTTTTTAAAGTCTGCATACCTGCAAACCTGGTAAAATTTTCAGAAGATATTCTTAAAATTTTCTTTAAAATCTATGCATTTTAATATCTCATTTAAATATCCTTAAATCCTTCCTTAAAGTCTCCTTTAAATCTCCATAAAACCTTTTTAAAATTTCCTCCAAATCAGATTAAGAATAAATAACTTTTTAGGGCCATTCATTTTGCTGCAGAACTTTAGATAGACTTCATTTTCAGTATATTTCTCATAATAGCTTCTTACAATATTTATGAAATATGTGATAATTTGTAATTTATGCTATTTTCTAGTATGCCACCACCAAAAACTCCTTTTTGAACATAATAGTGTATTAACTGGTTCTGGTGGCAGGCAGTTGGCCAGTTGTTGTTACTCTTTGTTGTGCTGGCAACTTGCCTGCTCCTCCGGGCTCTTGGTTGGGTAAAAGTTTCCAATAACTGTATAGCAGTTGATGAAAAAAGTACACATATACATATAATATATATAGCCCGGATTGCAGAGGCACTGGATTGGAGTTTGGAATAGTGAGGAAAGTTACTTTGATTTCTTAAGCGCAACTTTGGCTAAGAAACTTTGAACTGCTCAATCACTTGTCTTTGACTTCTTGTTTACCCCACAAACTTTGCTGTGGTCACTCCCAGCTCCTGCTCCTGATGATGATGATGACGATTCCGCACTGATTCAGCAAATATTCTAATGTAAATTCGATACGGAAATGTCTTGGCAGCACAGAGAGTAGTGAAGAGGAAAAACCTGACATATTGAAATAAAATTAACATTTAACCATGGCTTAATTGTGCCTTAAAGAGTTAGAAATCAATGCTTTGTAATCTAATTAGCTAATGCACCCAGTTCGAAAATGCATTGTTATCCTCTGCATACATTTCCTTAAAGGACGCTGGGGGGGGGGGCCCATCCAATCTTCAATTTCCCGCTTCCTTGTTGATTTTCCATAGTCTTTGTGCTTCGCCCACGCATATGCTTTGTGTTATTTTCTTTTCTTTGCCGCTTGTTTTCCTCGCTTTTTGCCTTGTATCCTCCGGCTGCCAAAAAGCCAAATAAAAAGATTTTCCTCCCCCGGAAAATAAAGATTCCACTAGGGCTGCGTTGCGTCTGGGCCATGAAAATCATTAAAAACAATATTGTCGCTTTCAATTGGGATTGCCTCCGAGTTTATTTATTTTATTTGCCATCCTCATGCCTCCGGCGTCGACTCGTTCATATGGGCTTTCCTTTGTGGCCGCCACTCTGGCTGCCAGTTATTTAATTTCCTATAAACATAAATGGGTGATATTGTAAAGCGATTAAATTATTTGCTTAGAATATTTAAAGAAAATATGGAAAGTGAAATATAAATAAAGCCAATGCAATATTTTAAAATTGAACATGATTGTTACATTATTTAATTAACCACAAATCCATCTTAATTTCGTCTTAATTTTTGGTTCAAACTAAAAATGTAAATTATTGTATAAAAACTATATATTTACGATTAGTTATGCTTATCTTTCTGACAAAACTTTCTGTTAAATATTCAAAAATAACTATATACCGAAAGGGGTGCAGTAAACCGATTAAATTATTTAAAAACAATTTCCCAAGAATAGAATAGAATCCCCAGCAGTTTATTTCTGCCTTGATCATTGTGGCCTAACCCTCAGCAACGAGGTTTCCTAGCTAATCGAGCCAAACCGGTTCTCGAGTGGTGGCCAATCTGAGTAAATCTTCCTCACAAAACAAAAATATCCAACGGACACTTGCCTGAATTTACATTTATTTAATAATTATTAAATAATGAATAAAATAACAATAAATATACTTTAATTAAGCTTTTGGACGCTTAATAATGCCATTATTATTTATTTTAAATATTAATTGATTAAAGTTCTTTAAGCAATTTATTTTTTCGGTGCAGTCCACACACTCTTCCTTCCTTTTACATACACATACACATATGTATGACTTGGCATCCTTGGCTGTCCGTTCGGGGTCTCGGATTCCACCATTTCACTTTTTAATACCCCACAAACAGGGGACCCAAACAAACACCCGGTAAGGCACAAGGGCGAGGCGATAAAAAACGAGTCCTGGCTACACACACACACACGCACACCTAGTGGCAAAAAGGATTTCGTGTTTGGAAACCGTAAAGTGAAATTAAAATGGCTGGGCCAGAGCCCTGAGCTCTCGCCGCCTTTGCCGGGGAGCAGCATACGGGGGAGATGTCCAAGAGGATCCTTGTTAGGGGGAGGGGGAAGGGGAGGAGTGGTGAAGCAGTAAAGCAAATGGCCAGCGCGCTTACAAAACACGGGCAATCAAAAAATTGTAGTTAGTTGGCCATCGACTCATCCTTCGACACGGTTCCTGCTGCTATCTCTACGGCTATTGCCACCGCTCCTGACCAAGTTACAGCCACATACAAGGAACGATTACAGCCCGTGACACTCTACACAAGTTGTGGGCCAACATTTTGCGGTCCGCAGTGGACGTGGAGCGAAGTAAAGGAAAGATTCTCTGGTCAACATTTCAAATTGCTTAATTTAAAAGTGACTAGCAAAAAAAGGGGCAACACTGCGAGGATGTGCGGGAGCGGTGCACCAGAGTGCGATGTAGGGAGTGTGAAAAAATAGTTAGCTAAATGTTGGCCAACTCTGTTGTTGGGGCCTGTGGCTTTGGAGGTGTTTCTGGCTCCGGTTCTGGTTGGTTGGGCTCCTGTTCCTGCAACAAGCTCGTAATCAAAGCAAACGAATTGGGCAACGAATTTCAACGCCTGCGATGGGAAACCCCGAAATATGTTGGTCTAACATGAAATGGAAATGGAGGTGAAAGATGTTCCGGTTTGGTTGAGATCGCCCCATGGAAGGGTGTCAAATGATGGGTTTAGTGAGGCGAGATAGTAAAGCCAATGGAGGTGTGGGCAAGGTAATCCGGAGAGATGAGATTTGTAATGACAAGGAGGGTATGAGTGATGGATTTTGCTAGGAGTCTAGGAAAATCCCTCTAACAAATCCCCAAAGGGTTGTGGTTTGGTAATAAACTATTGAAGGACGTCTTAATTGAAATAGATGCAACTGGCCTTGGTTCGTTAGTTTGAAGTCGAGAGTTTGGCTACAGTTTTTATAAATTTCTGAACTTTGAAACTACTCATGTTATAAGCTTTTTCTTTTGTTAATTTTCAAGATATATGACAGAATTATTGCTTGTTTGTCTCGGCCACTTTGCCATTTGCTGTTTGCCGCCTTGAAAGCTTTTTGTTCACCAGGAAACAGCTTAAAGAGTTTAGCGCTTAGATGGGCTCTTAGAGAACCGGAGATCCTCCGTTGCCGTGGCACGTAAAAATGCGGTTTATAGTCGATGTGCACTCGCGGCGGCATCCCGGCATCTCTTGCCATGCTCATCAACGTCCTGAAAATTGCAGAAAAAGGAGTTGCCGATGCAGTAGGATCACACAGAGAAAATATTACAAATTTATAAATTTAAAAAATATAAATTTGGAAAAGTATGACACTTAATACTTAATACTTTTTAACTAACAAAAGCCAATGGAAAGTTATTTACCAAGCCTCCAGTACACATAGAAACCGAATAAAATGTTTAAATCTATTTTATAAATATTATGACTGTTTAAAATTAAATACAAAATAATATAAATAATTAATTGACCTTTCTCAGTGCATTGCATGCATGTCTCCAGCTTCCGCCGTTGCATGCCGGTGGTCATGGTGTGTGCCCCCGGTCTGTGTGTGCCTGTTAGAGAGTGTGGCGCCTCAGTACTTTTGTGCTGGTGTTAAAACGTGTCATTTGATGCGTAGGATGTCGTAATATGAGCTAGGTGCTTGGCTTCTCTCCCAGCTTCCAGCTCAATTTTTATGTCCCCCTCAGCCAGCTGCTTTTACTTTAGTCCGCAATTCCTTCCTTCGGCACAAAAAAAAAGGACGAACTTAAAATACTTGCCCTTCAATGCATACATATGCAAATTGTCTTCGCTTTACGACCAGTTCCTCATTCATGAATATTTATATGCGAAATGTTTTTCGGGATGCTTTGGTAATTTAATAATCTAGCCTCGCACAACGGTCTCAAAAATGAGTCGACCCACCCGGGGTGAGGGAAATACAGAATGGATCGTTTTAAATAAAAGTGAAGTTATTTCGAAAAGCTGACTGGACCATTAGGTTCGCATCCAACTTAAATTTAAATGGAGATTTTAATTTGCGAGTGTTTAAGTCAAAGCTGTAGATAGGAAACCAGAGAAATATAAATATTATAAAGCACTAATAAAATATAAGGACAACGAGGAAGGAAGCTAAGCCAACAGTGATATACCAACATTAATCAAACATTGCTCTTTTCTGAATGCTAGAATATATATAATTTATACTATCATACCCAGCAAGAGTATTCAAATTTTGTATACACTCATTTTCCACCATTAAATGCATTATTAAACTTCTCTCTTTTGTTTTCATATGCTGCAAATTGAATAAACGCTTTCATCACTTCCCTCAAAGCCTATATATAAACTAATTAAATATTTTTAATGTCTCTCATTAAACGGATCCACTTTATTAGACTGAATATAAGTTGTTGGCTGTCATGTTTTCACAGAGCAAGGAAAAATAAAAATCAGCAATGTTATTTCAAGGAAAGGGAGAGTTGTAAGACGAAGAAAAAGTTTCACATCCCGCACTTATTTTGCTGATTCCTCGTCTTTGCCTTCGTGCATTTTATGGCGGATTTTTATCGCACATTAACGTCATCTGCCACGCTCCAAATCCAAATCAGAATCCGGAAAACCTCTTCCCCTTCAGCTTTGACTTTGACTTATTAGAAATGACACTCAAGGAGTCCCAATTGTCGAGTCATCTCCATTTAATCGCGAGGCTGAGTAAGGTTCAGCCCCTATTTGATTATCTTCCCTTTTTCTTTTTTTTTTTTGAGGGAGGGCAAACAGATATTATGCGACAATTTGCCATTTATTTCCGGATCGTAAATACGCTTTTATGTTGCACATTGAGCAAAATTTATTTGTTATGCGCTTTTGGTTTTCATAAACAAGTTATGAAGTGGCCTTCTCGGAGCCAGCTGCGTGCTGCCTCCTATTTTTTATTGACTCCTTTGAGTTATTGCCGCGATGTGCGGGGTAATTCGCTCTAAAGTTTATTTCAGCTCTGATGCCCGTTCACCTCAAGAGCATATTATAATTTGAAAATAGTTCTTCTCGCCACACTTCGCTGAGCATTTTCATAATGGCAATTTTGGGGGCGGCCTGCGCCCACTTTAGTTATGGCAGCATTATAAATTTCAAATGCAAACCCAGACACTTGGCTGCTGAACCTGTCCGGGAACCGAGCCCCATTTGTCAGGGTTATGTACTCCGTGCATACGTTGCGGTTTATGCACATGGCAATCTCTGTGAGCTGCTAGCTGGGTGCTGCTACCACCCTCACTTCCGCCCACCATCTTAGCTCCTTGGGCGACAATCGGCGGTGGTGGCTGCATTACGCTAATAACCTGAAACCGTGTGAGTTATGCGCCGCCAACTGCAAATTTTCGTTTTGTCAGGGGGTCTAACGTAGCACAGGCAGCGGCTTAGGCGAGATTTGCCATGGGAGGCTGGGAGCCGGAAGATGAGCAGCCACGCTAAGCTGCTAATTGACTCAATGAAATCCGTGGGAAGACAACCAAACACTAAAACCTCATCTGGTGCCATAGATAAGCAAAGAACTTTTCCTGGCGCCTGGTTAGGGTGGCTCGAATATAGTGATGTAATTTACTATAAACAATTAGTCATCATCCTTTCAATTTGGCAGTAAAAGATATAATATTATAATGTACAGAAATTTTATGTAGGCAACTATTTCAGACTAACGCATTTCAATTTAGAATTAATTATCTGTGGAATATGTATCAAAATATGCTAAAGATTAAACAAACACAATCACTGAATGGCTAGCAATAAAATCCAGAAATGTATTTATTGAGAAACAATTAAGGAACTTTTTTGAAATTAAATAAAACAAAATTGTTGTTATCAGCATTTATGTATACATATTTATTTCTTTACTATTTCCCATTAAATTTTCTATAAGCTGCATTCATTATGGCGATGGAGCCACCCTGCTGCGCTTGTATTTGTCAGGCTTTTGTGCTGGGGTCATCCATGTCAGTGGAATAACTTTGATCAGGTGACACAGCGGGGGAAAACTACATATATCCCCTGTCCAGCTATCCCCCCTTCCAGCTTTCCTCTTCCGCTCGGCTGACAGCGTTCAACGGCGACTGTTTGGCACACTTCCGTTTGCCTTGAGGCGGAAGTTGACCAAACGCTGGAAGGTCGTCCGGTGTGTGTGCGTGTGAAAGGAGCTTCCGTGGCATGTCCTGGGCCAAGGGTCGTCATTGTCATGTGCCACGCTCCAGTTTGCATGCCCCACCCACCCCCTAACCCCTTTCGGCCCTCATGGCGCCGGCATATTTGCGTTTGACAGTTTGTTAGCATATCAATGACCTCTCCGGGTTGTCTCCTCCAAATCTCAGCTCATAAAGGTGCAACCGGCACATATAGCGTATACGCCGTGTATAATATAACCCATGTACATGCATGGATTACACTGGTCAGCAGGTTTTATATGTTTCAAAGACAATATTTAGATACATTTTTCGATATTTATAGATTTTCTATTACTTTCACTATGAGAATATTATTTGTAGATTATTTTATTAATATAATTTTCAGATGTACATTAAAATCTATTCTGGTTTCTCTGCTGGGCAGTGTTACTATCAAATTGTTTACCCTTAGTTGAGGAATTTCACAGCTATCCGAGCTGAAGCGAGCTGGCCATAAAAGTTGATGATGACCACATCAATTTGGTTGCCCTCTTCGCCTTCCCACTTAATTAGTGGCGGATGGTGTGCATTTTTTGTGTTTTTTTTTCACTATGGTGAAAGCTTAAAAGTGAGCATGATTCGCATGCCAGGAAATACTTCAGAGCCTCTGAGTTAATACCCCGGATAATTTGTTGATCATGCTGTGCATAATAAAATAATGGACTTGGCCCAGATATTTGAGCAGCTTAGGCGGCATATTAAATTTACACTATCGCAATCCTTTGATTCCCACGATGAAAAGGGAGGAAATCCTTTTCGCAAAAGGGATTCTGCAGCCAAGCGTGGAGATTGAATTGGCTTAGTGCCGAAAATTAAATGAATTGAGGTTAATATATGGGTCCCCATCAAATTTATGAGTGAAGCATATTACTTGAGCCCCGGCTAAGTCCAATGATTGGGCTGTAAAAACTTGGGGAAATTATTAAAACATTTCCCGAAACGTTCTCATCTCTTCGGATGGCCGCAAAACTTAATTTAATCTACGCATAAAGTTTCGAGATTTATCTGCTTGCCGGGCTCAAATAAGTTTGCATAAATCACAGCCAAATGTGCTATATATGATCCGCACATATTAACATGTCTAAGCCGTAAATTCTGGGAACAAAGCGAAATGTATAAAAATCCTCTGCGTTACGTCTGTGGCCCGAGGCCAAAAGTCGAATGGAGAGCCCCCAAAGAGCAGACGGACACAAAAAGAACCCAAGCCAGGACGAAGGGCGCCATTTGGACTGCGGCAGAGACTGGGCGGGAAATCATTTCAAATTTGGAACTGTCTAAGCTGGCCTAAGAGGGAGAGAGAGAGAGGGTTTCCCGTCTAAGCCTGCCAATTTGGTTTATTGTTGTCCAAGGAAAGTTTGCTCCTTTTCCCATTGCAGATGCCTAGAAGTATAAACAGGCACCGCGGCGCATCCTTTGTTCCCTTTCGGCAGCTAATTCGGCTGCAGGTGCGGTCTCCATTTAATTGCATTTGCCGCTGGCGGCGCTGCTGCATTCGGGATTCCTTTTACGCATTATTATTTAACTAACAAGTAACTAGAAAACTTTTAATACTTCGGGCCAACTTTTGTCTTTAAATTGTTTGCAACGCGCAGCGGGCAAAGGACAAAGCTGCCGCTGACAGCCTGGAGCCTTGGCAGGAGCTGGAGCTCTAGCTGAAGTGAACTGCTGGAGGAGGACAAAAAGTATGTTTAAATTAAATAAGATAAAATCTCATAAAAATGAAAATAGTTTGCCAGCGTGCGGTTCCGCCCTTCTCCTTTGGCCCCGGAATAACCTTAAATCAAAAATTTATCTCATTAAATCCGTGTCTGTGGCACTCTGGCCTCCTTTGACATTTGCTTAATATGCGCAAATATTTTCTTAACTCAATTTTCATTTCTCTTGCCATCTTGGCATCTGGCCGGAATAATATATAAACTCGTCCACATATAAATATGAATCAAAATGTGCAAACATATGAATTTTCTTTAGCATTTCCAAGAGTTATGTTTGTCTCCTTTGTGTCTCGAGTTTATCTGGAGATTTCTTAATTTACTTTTGGCATCTCCGAAAAAGGAGCATTTCAATCCAGAGGCAGAGCAGAGTGAATCAAGCATTCGTAGGGTTCTCTTTAGAAGCCTCCCCCTCAATTATCCTTTTCAAAGGTTGGTTGGTTGGTTGCGTTTCAATTAATGCAACATTTGCCTGCAAATCGCAGCAGCAGCATTCAGAAACAATCACAAACGTTTTTCCCGCATTTTCAAATAGGCAGCCACACAAATTACCCAACATTTTTCCCGAGCATTTCCCCGTTCATTCATTTTCTCGCAGCGAGCGAACGAGCAAGATTCGCCGGCGGGATAAGGCCGCTAACAATTTGCTGCCACTGTTACTGCCGCTGGCTGCCAACGTTCGAAGCTAAATGGAAAAGTGCAGGATATGTGACAATTTGCATTTTTATGCAAACTATTTTAGCTCAATTATGGTGTGGCCCCTACCCCAGCTCCAGCCCGGAGCCCATCAGGGCCACCTTGCCCCAAGGTGAGTCGAGCCTGCCCCCAGGGAAATGATGTCTTTGGCAGCTGCATTTGTGTTCCAATTCGAGGTGAGTGCGTGAATTATATAGAGAGAAGGGATATTGGTGAAGGTTTGCGGTTGTATTTTATGTTAAATTAAATGTAGTTTTAAAAGTTATTTTGAATTAGAATATTGCTAAGTTTTAAAACGTTTATTTTAAGACACAAAGTTTAATTTGATTAATTTAGGCAAATATATATATCTGAAATGTATATTAAATTATAGTCTGATTTGTTTTTCTCTCTAAAAGAAACTGACTATATAGCTGAAAACACCTAGTACTTAATAAAGTGGCATCAATGAGCCAAACAAATCTTTATTGTCTTTATTTCTTTATCGAAAATGTTCACTTTCTCTGACTTATTTTGTTTTCCTCACTCACGAGGATCACGGGGGATCTGCTCACGCATCCGTCCTGGCTTTCCCATCCGTGAGCCTTCGCTGGGCAGGCATGCGAGAAACTCATTTTGTTTTTGGCATATAAAGCACGCGCGGCTGCTCATGCAATTCACGGCGGCGGAGGGTCGGCAAAGTCAGAGCTCTGCGCATAGGCTTGCACATAACTTTGCATACTTTGTGAAGGGCGTATGCTTGTATGTTGTGGCTCTGCATAATCTATATGTTTATAGTGAATTTATGCATTAGTCGCACCTGCCACGCCCCCACACGACTAGATGGGTGGGTGGGTTAGGGATGTTAGGTAGGCGTGCGCAGCTTTATGGCCATCAGACATGTAAATTAACATAATAACCGTCATGAGCCTGAGCCCGACTCAAATCCAGACGCTTGCTCGTGTCCCGGAGCAGGGAATCGGGCATGTTATCCTCTGAGTGCGGGTCCGGGTCCTGGTTGGGTGCCTACTTGAAATGCGCTTACGGTCTGATGAGGCGACGCCGCAAATTATGCAATGTTTTTACCTCTCTAACTGGCTTTGCTGGCAGTTTGTTTAGCATTTCGTAATAATGCAAATCAAATTATGTTAAACTATGCAAAGTCTGTGCGGCCTGCCAGGATGTTTGAGCGAGGGATTTAATGTTCGTCGCTGTTGGTGCTTAATTAAGTGGGCTTTAACAAAACAGCGCAGTGTAATTGCTCACAGTTCATCAATTATAATTAAAATTTGGTTATATATAAATTATTTATTGATTTATTTCCAGCTAGCTGTCATTAATCACAACACTATCCGGCCATCGAGTGATGATTTCTTGACCCAGTTGAGCATAACAATCGATTATCCCGCCGAGAGCCATAATCCAGTTGCTGCAACGCTTAAAGCCTTGTTCAAGGACCCCTCTTCAATCAGCTCGGAATCACCCTCCGTCCTGGATCTCACTCTTTTGTATCACTTTATTAATCTGCGTGCTTGGCATGTGTAAAAAAGCAAACAATCGCTATCCCTTGTTAATTAATAGCCATTGCATTGAGTGCGCAAAAAAGCGCGAGAGGCGTGTTTTTTAAAATCCCACTTTACGAGCGACGCGACATGCGAGTAATAAGCACCGAGTTAAGCGCGAAAAACAACAGGAAAAAGGCAAACATTACCCAGGATCCACTGGCCACAGGGAATGCAGCAAAAAAATAGCGAAAATTTAAGATCCTTCGGCCCATTTAAGCTTTAATAAACGGTTCGGCATTATTTATGTTCGCCGTAGCTGCTGCATGCAGCTTAAATATTTTTAATTGCATTTCGCGTAATCACCGACACCTACACACAGCACAGCACTGCACAAACGCCATCAGCAGCAGTAGCAGGTCGCCATCGCCTCCACTCGATAGCAGCAGGATCAGGCACTGCAGGAGCAGGAGCAGGAGTCGCAGCCAAAGTCAGGCCAAGCGATGCGAACATTTTTCCAATAGTTAATGGCAATTTGCTGTTTTGCTATTTACGCCAATTATCCAGCGTTTCACAGCAACAACATGAAAGCCAAGTCAAGTCGTGGAAGCCACCCTCTCGGGGCAGAAGGGCCAGGCCTTGCCATGGCAGCCACCAATCCACTCCCCTCAAAACTCCACTGAGTCGTGGCAAAGTGCAAGTCGCGCTGCGGTTGCACAGAGCCTGTGCCATAGTGTGCGTGCCAGGGGCTCACCCAAAAAAGGGGAAGCTTTGGCTGAAAATACCTAACATTTCCGTGGAGACTGAGATGGCTTAATATTGATTCTTGTTAACCAGGGCAGCTGCCATCTCCATTAAACAAGTATTTCGTCTGGGAAATACTTGAGAGCCCCCTAGAGATAATTCCCCTGACTTCTGCCACTGTTCCTTGTGCAGCGATACACGAACGCTGTGTAAAATCATCATAATTGAAGCCTTCAACAAGTTTCACATACAATTACAGACACCTTTTGCCGCTGCTACGGCTGGCTGGCTCTATACGATCCTGGGAAGCGCAGGACAACGGGGAAAAGGATGCCCTGACTTGCTCTTTGTTGCCGCCTTTTGTTCTACAGCCTGCGACTGCGACTGCGACGGCGACACCAGGCGGTTAGCCGAGCGGGAATTGGTCCTTTGTCATTTGAATGGAAAGCGGTCAATTGCATTAACGATTAACCGAGGAAGAATAAAGCGAAAGGGACTGGCCAGGCGTCTGGTCAAAATCCAAACTGAGCCCAGGAGAGGCCCACTCGATGGGTTCATAATTATGCCGGCTGGAAAGGCAGCTTGAACAGGGCCAAAGTGTCGTTAATTATGTTCAACATTTAACTGCGGCTTACGCGTAATGAGTTCACCTTTAGCCTTTGTTAATGCTATTTAGCATTGCATATATATGCCATACAGACAGACATATATTAAGCCGCAAGTACAGACAGAGAGCACATTTATTTTAATCCACTCATAATCCTCTTGGAGTTTATGCTAATTGACGGTGGGAAATTCATGGCAGATTTCGACAAAGTGCAGGTCCTGTCCCCGGCCCTTTCCTCTTTTGGAGTAATCTAATTAAAGCATTCAAGTTTTGTCTAATTTGTTGCGCACAGTTAGTTCTTGTTGTGGGGCTTAGTGATTTTATTAGCATTCAACACAGAGCGCCAATTAATGCCATTAGTGGTGGTGACAACGGCAAAGGCAAAGGCAAAGTCGATGTTGATGGTGACGATGACTAGGTTCCTGGTTCCTTCTAGGACCTTGTGCGGTCCTAGAGGCAGAATTAAACCTGAATGGCAGCCATTGGGGGCATTTGGGTTGATCAAATCAACAGAAATAAATTTGCCCCCCACAAATCATTCCAACTTTTTAATTGCTATAATTATTTGTGCACCTTTCTTCCTCCCTAGCTGTCCTGCCGATGTGATTAGCTGCCTTGGGCCTTCAAAGTTGGCAGTAGAAGAAGCGGCTTATAATAGCAAATAAAATTTCGCTTTATTTCTCTCCTAATTTATGCCATAAAACAAGGCAGACGGACAGTTTCTGTTTATATATGGCGCATGGGTGGGATGAGAACTTATCAGAGTTTGAAAATAACACAAGTTTATTACAAAGTCTTGGTGCTTAAATAAAGTATGAATTATGAAGAAATATAAATACTCTTTAGATTGCTTTGATTTATGGTTGTCTATTTGGTGCAGTTTATCCATTCAATAGCTGCAGTGACTTAGCTTTGTTATCATCTGCACACAGTGTCCCCCAACTGCACATTTATGGCTTAAAATATTATAGAGGGAAAACTACACAATCTCCTCCCGCTAGTGCCACCTTTCTGCCCTTGTGTTTGCCACATTGGATTTATTACTATTTGATTGGTTTTATTTATTTACTCTGGCCACAAAATGACAACTGCTGGGTAGGGAGGAGCGGGCCAGCGAATGCGTCACAATCACATGTGACAGTTTGTGACTAAATACTTTCGGTTGGGCATTTGCATGAATAATTCAAAGCTGTAAGCCAAAATAAACAAACTGCAATTATCCAGGGCTTTGACTGGTGCTCATTCCCCCTCTCGCTTGGCACTTTGTTTATGCAATTGTGAAATTAAATTTTGATGGTTTTCTAGCACAATTTAACATGATCATCGCCGGACAGGTTCGGGGTCCACATGTCCATAATACTTGACAAATGCCTGCCGTTAGCACAATCTCATTGCAAATGCTGTCTGACATCAATTTGTGAGATTAATTCATCCACATGCATTTGTCTGTGTATACATATAAACATAAGTACATACATATCCCCTTGTGTGCTCCGAGCAAACAGACAACAATGCCTGTTGACATTCGTGGAGCAGAGCCGCAGGAGGGGGGATCGGGATACTTGGCCTCGCCATTTATCGAACTGTGTAATTTATGGCATTTGTTGTTAATTTGTCTTGCCAATTGAGCCCCTATCTACCCATTCTTGTTCCCATCTCCATCTCCGTCTATCAAATACTTTTCGGCCAAACAAAGCCAGAGTCGGGGCAAACAGTGCGTATACTTGATGTATGGCGGCATACAATGGTCATTCAGAGCTTACCCCTGCGTGGCCCCCTGCAAACCTTACGCCCATTTAACCAACCTTTGAATTATGGCCATCAAGCGTTAACCACAGTATAAACGGCTTATGCAGGTCAGCTTTTTGATGGCGTAAAATATTGAAAGGGTTTTTTAGGGTAAATTACCTAAAATAGGAAGCCTAATAGGGTAATGGGAAAGCCAAAAACAAAAAACAAATATGAAATGCCTGATATTGGGTCTAATGAAAAAATGTTGATAAATATTTGTGGATTTGTGATTAGTATTTTTTAAGGATTAATGTTTTATTTTTAACTCTTAAATGTTTGTGCTATTCTAATTTTACTGGCTAATCAAATGTAGTTTATACTTCGATTTGAGCTTATATTATATATTCACTTGATTAATTTTATATTCAATTCTACTTTCAATGCTTCAAGGATAATTTCATTTGATCTTCAAATGCAGGAAAACGTAGCCAGTTGGATGGCATGTGAAAAACTTAACTAATTTAAGTTTTACTTCGCTCGCCGGTTAACTTAAACCCATCTCTTCTTTCAATTCACCATTGAAATACCACACGTAATTGCATTTGAGCTTTGGCAATTGATTGGCCTGGACTTTCGGGGAGAGGGGGCCAGAGAATATAGGGGAAATCGACTGGAAATTGATTTTCAGCTGCAGCAAAAGAGCTCTGCCTTCAAGGCATTCCCTGAACCTGACGGCAGATGAAACTTAATTTAAAAAGTATATTAGCTTAAACCTGAGCGTGTAATTAGCGAGCTGGCAGAATGGAAACTAAAGGCAAAGGCGTGTCGGTGGGGCAACATGCTTCAAACTTTCGCTGAACAAACACACGGGAACACTCGGGCCGAGTTTTATTTTGTTCCACACTTGCCCCCATCGGAGGAGTGCACTTCATGTTGTTCTTGCCGTGAGAGGCTGCAAAGTTGCATATTTCCCATAAAAGGAGGAGCAGCAGCAAACTGTTCCTGTTGCGTGTCGGCAGCAGTCTTCATTGGGACATATAGAGACAGTTGCTTCCAGTCTTGATATATGTATATAGAAAAAATCATATATAATTATGGGAAAATAATAAACTATTCAAGCTAAATTGGCATCGATTTTTGGCTGATAAAAACAGCTATTATTAAATATCAAAACGGATTTTAAAATTAATTTCCATGTGCTGTTTTTTATTTTTTCAAAATTTATATATTTCTTTTGGGATGTGCAAATGCAAATAAGGAGAATGTATATTTTGATATGGCCAAAAATTCAATATTATTGTTTTTTTGAACCGAGAAAAATTCCTAGAAAATTAAACCACCTAAGCCCGACATCGTCTGCTTGGGGAAACTCTTCTCGGGAAACTTTTATTGGACACTTTACATGGCAGGACAGCAACACATGCATTTCCATACGGACTACTCTTCGCATATTTTGTTTTCCCAGGAAAAATATACACCTCTGCCGGGTGTCAGGGGAGCAGAAAAAACAAAGTTATGACCAGCACGGGTCGCCTGTGTTTGCGGTGGTAGTGTTTCGGTCTCTGTACCATATATCATATCCAAGTTGCAATTAAAACGTTGTCAATGCCGCATTTTATGTGGCCCTGCCCCCGACTCATATCTGCATAGTGGCAAAGAATTTTTTCAATATTTATATTCCTTTGTGACGGCCTGCAAGCAACGTAATCCTTTCACGCTGCCAGCACCACAGCGAACATGTTACTTGGGAGACAGGACAGCCACACGAATGCATCCTGAATGCATCCCTTATTCGCTACCCTGTCCCAGAGCCACCCCCTGCCTCCCCCCAGTTTACACAACTTCACACAGCTCAGTTTGCTGTTTGTGTTTGCGCTTGTTGTTGATCTTCAAGCTTGATTTTACTTTAGCCTTCCGCCCTTAAAAAAAAATAGAATAGAAAACGTTAACGAATGCAAAAACCCTCCGAAAAACGCGCTTTTTATGCGAGAAGGGGGACGCAGCAGCACTTCAGTTGCACGCGCTGCTTATATTGTTGATGTTAATGCCAGCGCCAGCTCCTGGTGGGGCGAATGCATTCGCTTCATAATTGGATAGGATTTGCCAGGGACTGCAGCCCCAACAATGGGTTAACAGTTGCACTTATCCCCAGAGAGGGATAAGGAAAATGCCAAGTAATGTCCTCGAAGATTTAGTTGCTCCTGGTTAATGTCAGGTCAGAACTTTCTCCTTAAACTTGACACTCTATTAAGTCCTTAAATTTACTACAAAAGGTTTTTTCTCTTTCTCTGAAAATTCCACAAATGGTAATTGCAGAGCAGCGGGGCGCAAAACAATGCGAGTGACAATTTAATTAACACATTTCATACAGTACACAAAAAAACCCAGAGGTAGGAGGGAAACTCCATTCTGTGGCAGCAACAATTGGTTTCCCTTTGGCATTTTAATTATGCATTTGTTGGCCTCACTCCTCCACGCAGAGCTGCCATTTGTGAGATTGCATGTTTAGTTAAACAATTTAATGGCCCTCTCTTCCTCCTCCGATATGTGCTGCAATTTATGGCCGACCAACTATGAAGTCCATAAATTACCACGCAAACATTTTTTTCAAATTTTGTAAGGTGTTGCATCGTCAAAATTCAAAAAAATTAAATCGTTTGTTTATTGAAAAAGTAAGTATGCAGATTTGTTAGCCTTTTAAAAACTAGCATAGAACAGCTTTCCGATTCAAAATTAGTTTCCTGTAGGCCAAGTTATGATAATTGAAATTCCCAAAAAATGAGCCAAACATTTTTTTCAAATTTTGTAAGGGGTTGCATCGTCAAAATTCAAAAAAATTAAATCGTTTGTTTATTGAAAAAGTAATGCAGATTTGTTAGCCTTTTAAAAACTAGCATAGAACAGCTTTCCGATTCAAAATTAGTTTCCTGTAGGCCAAGTTATGATAATTGAAATTCCCAAAAAATGAGCCAAACATTTTTTCAAATTTTGTAAGGGGTTGCATCGTCAAAATTCAAAA
>VNJN01010312.1:0-144555 GCA_008042485.1 Drosophila mayri | reverse complement strand
AATTTTTTTGAATTTTGACGATGCAACCCCTTACAAAATTTGAAAAAAATGTTTGGCTCATTTTTTGGGAATTTCGAAGTTTTTCAATTATCATAACTTGGCCTACAGGAAACTAATTTTGAATCGGAAAGCTGTTCTATGCTAGTTTTTAAAAGGCTAACAAATCTGCATACTTACTTTTTCAATAAACAAACGATTTAATTTTTTTGAATTTTGACGATGCAACCCCTTACAAAATTTGAAAAAAATGTTTGGCTCATTTTTTGGGAATTTCAATTATCATAACTTGGCCTACAGGAAACTAATTTTGAATCGGAAAGCTGTTCTATGCTAGTTTTTAAAAGGCTAACAAATCTGCATACTTACTTTTTCAATAAACAAACGATTTAATTTTTTTGAATTTTGACGATGCAACCCCTTACAAAATTTGAAAAAAATTTTTGGCTCATTTTTTGGGAATTTCGATTATCATAACTTGGCCTACAGGGAACTAATTTTGAATCGGAAAGCTGTTCTATGCTAGTTTTAAAAATGCTAACAAATCTGCATACTTACTTTTTCAATAAACAAACGATTTAATTTTTTTGAATTTTGACGATGCAACCCCTTATAAAATTTGAACATTTTTTTTGGCTCATTTTTTGCGAATTTCGATTATCATAACTTGGCCTACAGGGAACTAATTTTGAATCGGAAAGCTGTTCTATGCTTCAAACTTCAAACAAATGCCACTGACAGGCGACAGCGCGACACGCTGTCTAACAATTTTAATTTTCAATTTTAAACTACGGCTGCGACGACGTCACGCGGCTGGCTCTTAACCAGGACCACTTCTTCTTGTTGAGGTTCTAGTTCGTTTTCTTCAAAACTCATAAAGTTTTTCTCCCACTGTTGCCTGTGTGAATTCACAATTCGTCCAGTTTTTCGCAGTTTTTCCTTTTAGCCGTTTCTACCCAGCCACGTAACTGGGTCAGTGGTGTCAATCGCTCGCTGGTGTCGCTGCCACTGTAGCTCTTACTCTTTTGCCGCTGTTGTTGCTGTTTTATTATTTTGTTGTCGTTGTTCTTGTATCTGTTGTTGTCAACTTAATTATGTCGCAATTGCTTTGAAGTCGGGTTCTTGGTTGGTTGTGTTTTCTTTTTTTTTTTTTTTTGCCAATGTAAAGCAGACATGGCAGGCAGCAGGTGGCAGCAACATGGCCACATTGCTCTGCCGTCGTCCAGTTAAAATTGCGCTTTATTCAATTTTTATGCCAGCTCTCGCAGTTCCCACCGCACCCTGGGCCTGGGAAAAACCGCCCAGAAGTCCCCACCACTCGACCCACCCCCTCGCCACTTGCCCTTTTTAGCAGTGGATGCAGCAGTGTCGTTGTCACTAGTTTAATTGGATTTGGAGCCGCTGCCTGGGCCAGGCTTTGTCTTTGGCCTTTTCCATTTCCTTGCGACCAAGTCGTGGATTTCCCCCATCATGAGCACCACACTGATCAAAATTTGTAGAAGTATGAGCTTTATAAATTGTATATTATTAGATAATTAAAGTCGATTTTCTTTTGGATTAATTTCTCTGCTAATTGCTCGAAATATTTAAACTAAAATATGATTAAATTAAATTATAAAATCAAAAAATTAATTGGAAATAAAATATTCAAAAATATGGCAAGTTCAAAATATTGTTAAGCAACTTTTTCTTAGTGTTCCAACATCGTGATCGCAATTCGTAGTTGTAGCTAAAAAGCTAAAGCGCATTACAAATTGGTTTAGTTATTGGCTTAATTGAATTGTTGCAGATTGGGCTTTAAATAAGCGCGACCCAGTCCCCGCTTCAGTTTTGGCTTTAGACGGGAGCGAAAGGTGCCAGCGGCAATCCGTGTATAAATTTCCATCAGGTGCGCGTGTAAAAGGTAGCATGCAATTAATTTTTAGCGTGGGTGTGAGACAGCTACTCCCGGCTATATGTACATAAATATACTATATAGTAAAAGGTGTCTAATTGGAACATTTGCAGATGAGCGTGTGAAAAGTGGCAGAAAAGGAAAAGGGGGAAAAGTGGAAAAGCGGGGCGCGTGCAAAATCCCATTACGAATGCAAATAGTGCGGAATGATGGGATATTATCTTATCTTAATTGCTTTTAACGTTAACTAAACGGAGGGAGAGCGTTTAATAAGATGAGCACATGAAAATGTACAACTTTATTTGTGCCTGACAATATGGCTTATTAAAGGTGGCTTTATTTATGAGGTAAAATGATTTTTGTTTAAATATATTATGGTTAATAGATACATTTTCTTAATTTTCTATCAATCTAAGCTTGAGATTGCCTCAATTTAAATTCATTCATAAGAACCTTAAGCCTTTCTATATTCACAAATTTCACTTTCACTTCATTCACTGCTTCTCAGCCCGATTGTTGCATCCTTTTAGCCATATCACTCAGCTGCCATTGAATAGCTAACCAACCATTCAAGCCCCCTTTCAAATGCCCCAATAACCGATAAATTGACATCCCCAAAAAGCAGCGGGGAAAAAAGTGAATCTAAAAAGGGGCCAAACCAAAACACAGAGAGAAAAACAAAGCACCGAGAGTGACATTTCCAAGAATTGTTAAGCCGAAAATCAAATGCTTTGTAATGCTACTGTCCCCGGTCGGGGGACTCCCCCAACTCAAAACCCCTTTCCCTTTAAATGTTTCCCATCTTGTTTGCATGCAACGTTGACGAGGCAAAAAATACCAAAAAAGAAAAATGTCAACATAAAAAAATTTTAAAGTGAACTCTTTTTCGGGGCCTGATTGACACGAAAAGCAGTGGGGCAGGGAAATTGTTTTTGTTTCTCCCGGCGACACACGGAAAGTAATGCGCTTATCAGTGGAAATCGATCGGCGGAGGTCCCCGGTGAATGCAGGTGTGTGGAAATAATTAACATGTACTTTCGATTTCGTGAGGAGCAAATGAAAACCGAATCGAAGGCAGGCAGCGAAGAAAACTCGACAATCAATAACATTTGTAATGTCAATAATGACAAGGGCTACAAGCCCCCAGGAACAGCGAGGGGAGCCCCGAAAACAGAGAGAGTGCATTGATGAATTGCCCAAGTCCATCAATCCCCACCGAGCACCTTGCATATAATTTGATAAGAGGCCCACGATAAGGAATAGGAAAGCCTCCGAGTCGAAGAGTTTCCCAACAATACCTTGGGAGTTGCCAGCATGACCACACGACACGATAATCAATAAAAAAATTTGTTTATTGATCGATTCGGCAGAGGGCCTGATGAAACCAATTGGGGTCAGTAGAACCGAAGAATCAATGAATCGAGGCTTAAGTGGAAATCGGAAGAGAAAATCGGTTGGGCGCCGAGTGCGAAATTAAGGTTAATTGATAAGTCTCTCCCCCAACTGCGAGGGAAAATCGATGTTAAAGGTCTGTGGGTCGATGGGTCTATTAAGAGATCCCACACTGTGTGGCGGCGTTAGCTGTCTTCCATAAAAGCACCAACACAAGCTGATGATCTTTGCGGTTTATTGCACAAGTTCGGTATGTTAATATAATTAAATATTTTCCACGTGCGAAACTAGTCGTCGGCGAACCGGTTTTCCACTACGAGAGTTCAATGACTGGTCAGAAACTGCAGGGGATTTCGTTGAGATTTGATTGAATCAGAATACATATGATTCAGTCCCCAATAATTTGCATGATCATAGATCTAACTGCCAAGCAACATGGTGTTACAACTCACAAACTTCTTCGATTTAATCACCCGTCCCGGGTAGCAACAAGTTGTTCCTGTCAACGCAATCGATCTATAAATCACAACGACTAATTAATATAGGCGATCAGAGGGCGTATTAAGCAGAAATTACCACATTCCGCGTTCTACAGAGAACTACAAGTGGCCAAGAGGATTCAATTAGGCGGAAAATAAGTCAATAGAAATGCTTTAAAAGGTAATACAGATTGGTTTTGCTTACTGGGCTTAAAGCTGGGTTTCTGATGCACATTTAATTGATTTAATTATAGTTTTAGCTGATTATATACGGAGATAATTTGTTCAATTAAAAGGTATTATACTATTACTTTGAGGTTTGATCTTGCAACTTGTTTGTTTCTTATGTGCTTATTATTTAGAAACACTCTAAGTAGCCATAAATAAAAATATATTCCCCCATCTATCAGAAGCCAAAATGTATCTCAAAATGGGTCATAAATGTATCTATACATAGGATCTATCTAACCATCTACAGCTGTTTCTTCCAAAGGGTTTTCCCTCTACTCAAACTACGAACTTTGAAGCCAGTTAACTCTGTCGAGAATGTCGAACAAATTTATGCTTGAGTGCTAATAATGTTCAATCAATTGTTATATAGAAAACCTTTGGAGCGATAAACCAACAAAAAACCAAAAAAAAAACTTTGACAGCCGATGTGTGATGGGGAAAGGTTCCGAAAGACGACGACAATAAAATGGAATAACATCATAAGTACTACATGGGAGGAGCTCGTAGCTCTGGGAGAGTGAGGGTGAGGTGAAGTCTGGCCAAGCGCAACGAACTTGAGGCTAAAACGCGCCCAAGATAATCAGACGACAAAACCATAAACAAATAAAGTAAAAATCCAAGCAACAACAGCGTCGGAAGGTGGACAACTTTGGAGTGCTTCGTCCCCCAGTGTTTGTATCTATCTATCTACAGCTGCAGAGAGATAAATTATGGGGTTACTTCCTACAAAAAAAAAGCATTTAAAAATATTTACAATACTGATAACTCATAAATATATTTTGAACTAGATAAACCTTACTTCAAAAATATTTAAAGATTAAAACTTAAGATCCCTGAGATATTTTTCTAACTGCAGTTGTAGCTGTATCCGTATCTGTAACTGTGATGGGCGTATAAACATTACAACTGCGGTTCATTGACATTGAATGGGTGGGTGACGACCAGTAGGAGTTGGAGATCGAGTTGGAGTTGGGGATTAGGTGGCATAAAATAGACTTAGCCGGCTAAACTTGAGCCCGACTTGGAGCTCCCCCTGCTGCTGCTGATGGCCAACCCAAACTGCATGCACAACTGCGTTTTTAATTGTGCCTGGAATAAAAGGCGCACTCAACGCTGCACTTGTTGTCTCCAGATGCAGAACATAATGGGCCCGAGCTACTTTAGCAAAGGAATATGAAAAGGATGGCTGGCATGCTCACGCGTAATTTCTACGAATCCATAAGAGAGATAGACACACAAAGGGACCAGAGACAATGCCGAGCCTAGGAGCGTTGGAACCTACTCGGAACCTTGAGGGTTGCATGACCTATATCACAGATTAGGGAACTGCTGGATGGCTGACTTTCCCATGGCAGCGGCACGTCTCGGCTCCGGTCCATGTGACAAATGCCTCGCATCGCTGCCCTCCGACAACTGCGGCAATTACCTGGCCATCCCGTTCCCAGTTCCCGGTTCTCCTTCGCCGTCACAGCTCAGTTGGTTGCATTGCGTCTTGCTGAGCTTGGAAACAACAAAATATGGCAAAGATACAGATACAGAAACAGAATCAGATACATATACACATCCAGAAATGCGCCCCCGGCTGGGTGAGAAAAAGTCAGAGCCAGAGTGGAGGGCAGGACAAGTGCTTCTAGTTGCCCGGCAGGATGTCCTGACTTTATGGCCCCTGCCCCCTGCGGGTGGTTCTCGGTCTTCCATTCTTCTGGAACTCCTGCCTCGAGGTCCTGGCATTCCCTTGAATCCCGAGAGCTGCGCAACTGATGCGCCCATCATGCTGCTCCTGATCACTCAATTAGAGGGGACCCGTAATTATATGGAAATCAGTTCGAATTTAGATGTATGCCAAAAATCGAGGGTTGAATTTACAACTCAATTAGAGTTAAAAGGAAGTGAGTGTCATATAGCAAAGGGTTTCATTCCCAGGCGCTAAGTGAGTCCTGCCGAGATGCTAATTGCTGGTTTGATTGCTCCTGAGAAATGGTTCCATTTAAAAAATTAAATCATTGAGAAGAAGGAAGTAATGTTATTAAAGTAGGAATTAAGTTTGAAAGGTATTTAATTTATTTACATTATAAAATTAGTTAGAAACGCTTTCATTAAATGTATTTATTTTTGTTGTATATTTTAAGTTCCATTTGCACATTTTTCTTCTGAAGTTAAAACTAATCTTCTATTGACTTAATTAACATAATTTTTCATTTCAATTATATAATTTAATTGCTAACAAATTTATACAACGTAAACCTTCCTTTTGGTTTTTGTATAAAGTGACGCACACATTTTTCACTATTTACTACGTATTATCTCCCGAAACACGCACTTTTGTAAACAAAATCAAGAACAAATTACGCATGATTAAAGTTTCCAAAAAATAGACTCTTATCAGTTATAATTTTCAAGGTGAATACGTCACTTGTGAGGGCTGATAATCCATTATAGACAATGTTGTTCCCACTTAAGAGTTGGCATTAAAAAGTAATTATATTTTACTACAAGCTGTCTGACTGACGTAACTTGGCAACAATTTGAAAAAATTACTTTGCCATATAGAGAAAAATATAGAGAAATGGCAACAAAGTATATACTGTATATCTCGAGCTAAAGTAATTCCCCGACCCCGCATTTCCTATATAATTAAAGTCAGTCCACTTAAGTCGCTGCCCATAAGGTTAAGCATAACTTTGGGGCTCAATCTGTGGATTCTTGGGGCCGACTTCTAGCTAAGGTCAGTCTGCATCATCAATAATGCACACACATATGCATAGTAAGTAACCCCCAGCTACAAAATGCCCTCAGACGGGCGGGGAATCAAAAAATACACCGCTCAAGATCAAATTTAAGCCGATTTATTAGTGTCAGAAGCGGTTGACAAGCGGCCGGGGGGGAAGCGGTGAGGTGAAATACCTAAGCCGAAATCTGAAAAATTAATAAACTATGTAAAAATCTGTAGCTGCATTATGCAAAGCACCACAATCTCGGGGAGTCAGTGAAAAATTAAGCTGCTTTATCAGCATCAGAGCATCGGAGCATCACCCGCATTCGGAACAGAGGCCCAAAAAAAATAACTAAAAGACCAGAGACCAAATACCAAACACCACAGACTAAAGACTAAAGACTCCAACTGGCCGTGGACTCATTAATTTAACTTTTGTTCGGGGGGGCCGAAGAGAAGAGCAGAGACACACACACAGTAGTCGGCATTGAAGACACAAAGCCCAGAATGCCTAAATGGCTCATTAGGGTCTTAAATTAAAGCTACTTGGCCCAAGTCGGTCAACTAAGCCGACGTGCAAAGAAAGGAAAAGAAAGCGGCGCGAAGACAAGACCACAATGGAGAAGAGAGCCCCGCAGAACTACCGAACTACCCCGATGGGTAGATACGTAGACCCCGAAGACAACCCAAGGCGGGCTAGGGCCTTAGCCTGCTTAATTAAATTGCCATTGTCTCTTCTCACGGTCCCTGACAGTTGATTGCAAAAGAACCGCATACCTGGCGTAAGTAGAGGTGGGCTTGGATATGTGTTTCTGCCAGAATGGGTCTGGGGTTAGCCACCAGTTAACCAGAGAATAACCGCCTAATGCTCCGCCCCGAGTGAACTGCAAAATCGTCATCGTCGTCCGGCCGCTCTCTGGCTAATCTCGTCTCTTGTGTGCGGAGCTGCAACCTCTGCTGATTCATTTCCTCGACGAGATTAGCCCATCTTGATAAGGATTGCTCACTTACTGGCTGGCCCTGCTTCTTCAATGAGCTCATCCCGAATCCGACTATAGGCAACCCTTTGTGAATTGCAACGAGGCTCATCTTGGGATGCTGTCTTCTCGTTGAAAAGGCAATCTCTTGTCCATATTCCTCCATCTTCGGGTGCTGATCTTATCCCGCTTGTTGTGAGTGCTTGTATTTATGTGATTTTTATCGATGGGGGGATCGGATCGGATCGCGGTGGAACGGGGCTCTCTTCATGGGTAATTATTAGGGGAGGCCTCTAGAATTTTTAGTTGATTTATTGGGCAGTTGTGAGGCTAAGGAAATGCTTTAAAACTATTTTAGTTTTCTGGGGACTCTAATAATATGTTGGCAGAATTATAGAGGCTTAGAGTGATGACAGTTTGGGATATATTTGATAGCTAAAGAGGTTTCCTTGAGGTTAGTAATATTTCTAAATTATAAAACATTCTAAATAAATACTAAATAAATCGTTGTAACTTCCCTGATGCATTTTCAACCCATTTTAAACCATAATTTTTCTTTGGCAATGAATCTATGTTCCCCTGACAACCTCAAAAGGATAATCCCGTTGGCAACTTCATTTTTACTTTAAGATTATGTCATACCCAACTCCGCTCCTCTTTGATTGCAAGGATAATCTTTCCCCCTTCCTTCTTATCCCTGTCTCCCTTCGCATCCACGAATCCTCCAATTACACACACATCAATCCCATAAATGGTCAACTCTTGCAACTATTCGAGCCTCGCTGCCAGTGCCAATCCCCCATTATTTATACAGTGCCATTCCCAGGGCCCGGGATCCTAACCTAACCCTACCTGCTGCTATCGCCAAAAAGTGATCAACTCAAAGCCAGGTGATCAGCGCTTCGCCCACAAAATTGCTGCCCGAAATAAGATATCTGCACGTAGCTGTAATTTAAAACTCAGCCAGGCCAAAGGGAAAAATAACACGAGAAGAAATCGAGGAGGAACAAGACACAAGTCTCGGGGCCTTCGGGCGGGAGCTGGGCAAGAAGAACAACAACAGACACACATTATATCCTACAGCAATAATTTCTCTTCCCCCCAAAAAAAATAACAACAAAGAAATTTAAGGAGAACCAAGAGCTGTATGTACACCCAGAGAAGGGAAAGTTCCCTAAAAAAATTAAGATAATTACCAATTTTTAATAAAAAGACTACCATTTAAGACTAAATATTTAATTAAAACAAAGAAGCTAGTACTATATTCTTGTTATTCATCAATAGTAAGTCCTTAACTATGCATAGCATTAATTATTTTTATTAAAATATAAATTAATTTCCAAAATATTAAATATATTCCATTTATTATCACATTTTCTAATCAAATAAAAATATATAAAAATTATTTTGTTAGTTTTATGACTCTTTTCAATCCCTTTATAGTTTGTATCTTATAGATTCCTTTTTCTGTGAGTGCAAGCAACTGAAGATATGTCATTTGCTTGGCTCGCAGACCGATCCGTAATCGAAGAAGGAGAGTGAGAAGAAGCAGAAGACGCAGCAGAAGAAAAGGCCGACTGAGAAATGAAGATCGATTTTCCTTCTCTCTATTCACTGATCCTCCCTTACCATTCCGATGTACCTCTCTCGCTTCCTTGGGCAACATGTGCGCCGCTTTGTAACGCCAATTATGGTACCATAATTCGAGGCATTGTCTGTGGGAGCACAAAAGATACGCTCCGAAGTATTTACAAGATAGTTTCACGGCAAGAGAACGTTCTCAGCGGTGCGTGGCGGAGCGGCAAAAGAGCAGCAGCGTAAGAGGAGTGATCTCGGCCAGGTAGATTTGAGCTCGCACCCGCTATCTGCCGCTCTCTCGCTCTCTTGAGTGAAACCGCTTTGAGCTGGCGTCGGGGCTGATCGTCGGATCGTACGCTGGATCACAAATCAGTATGTTTTGTGGACTTAGAGCTGGCCGGACGTGTTTCTGCTCTGAGAAGAAGGAAAGAAACCGAAACCAAAACCGAAAACGAGATTAAGAACGATCCGCAAGATACAGTGAAAGTGTGCCGACACAGATACGGATACCCAGAGATAGCTATCTTCCAACAGTGACATATAAAAGCCAGCCATGGAGGGCCTGCCCCGCGCACTGAACTACGAGCTGTCGCACGACCTGCATTTCGATCACTACGCCGGCGCCGCCGCCCAACAGATCCTCACCAGCGGACGCAGCTCCCCCGTTGTAGAGGCCTCCCCCTCAACGCCCACGATCAGCACGCTGGACGCGCTGGCCAACAGCGACTTCCTCAAGCAAATCGGCGCCCAAATCCTCAGCTCCATCCAGCTGAAGCATCACCTGCCCACCAGAAACTCCAGCAGCACCGGCAACACGGCAGAGATCATGGACTTCGATCTGGCCAACCGAGTGGTGCTGGACAGCAGCAGTGTGGATCAGCTGCAGCAGCAGCTGGAGTACGACAAATTCATGAACGAGGTCTGGATCGGCGTCGTCTTCACCCTGATCCTCATCTCCATGGTGTTTTGCATCTGCTCCTGCTTCCTATACCATCAGTTCCGAACCTGGAAACGCAATTGTAAGTATTCCGCATTAAAAAAACTCCAAGTGCTAATTGAGATTTGGAATCTTATCGAGTGCGGCGTCCGATTAGCCAAAAATAATATCAACGGCAATACAAATAGGCAAAAATTCCACAGTTTTTTTATAGGAGGCCTCCTCTTCCCCCATAAAACATTTAATGATCGAAATTAGGTTAGCAGATATATGGCGGCGATCTAGGAAATACTCCATTAGAAGTGGAAATCTTTTTATGCGTCTTACGCCGGACTTAAGTGCCTCCACATCTCCGTCATCATTAGCTAATGACTCACTTCGTGGCAGGTCTAGTCAAAGGCTACAATCTCATTTATATATCCTCCCCTTGCCGGAGTCGTAAAACTAATGTATTCTGTCAGTTCAGAAGTTCAAAAACAAACTCTAAGTCTCTGCCTGTAATTTGTGAGTTTTTCGTTATTAAAGCCTTGAGGAAATTAGCACATTGTCAGCAGCGAAAACGAAAAAAATAAAATAAATAAATGCGAAAAGTGAAATTCAACTACCTTCAATTCGAAAGTGGTGCCAAGGCAATTACGCCAGAGAAAATATTTCAGCGAGTTAATGACACTGAAAAGTAAGGGAAAAACAAAAACAAATGCGAGCAGAAAACAATATTGCAACTAGGTCGAGGTCTCTGCATTAATCTCCAAGCACTTCCACTTCCACTTCCCCCTCCATCCCCTTCTCCAGAAGCTTGTAACTAATAAACAATTCTTGTTCTTTGTTTTTCCAGATCGCAACAATTCAAATGGCTCAACGCAGTGCACCATTGTGGACATTGAGGCGTTGAAGCTGCATCCGGAGGCCGAGGATCCGGTGCCGGAGTACACTCTGGTATCGGGACTGCCCAGCTACGAGGCGGCCCTCGAGCTGCTGCAAAAGTCGCCGCAGTCATCGTGCCTGATTGTCTATCCGAGTGTGTTCAATGTGTTCAATAAGCAGGAGAGGAGCAGCACCAACATCCAGGAGTTGCCTGCTCTGTCTCCTCCCACCGTTGAGAGCTTGGTTAGCCAGCAAACACCTCCTCCACAGATGTGTGAGGTCACAATGCCGCTGCTGCCAGCCACTCCAGCAACTGCAGCATCAGCAACAGCAGCAGCAACAACACCACAAGCCCCAGCAACATCGCCCACGTGCGAGACTAAGCCGAACTTTGTGTTGATGCCAATTGTGCCCAGTTATGCGGAGGTATTCGGCAGCTCCTACAAAACCGTCGACGAGAAGAAGAAAGCCAAGGCGAAAGACGGCCAGGTGAAAGACGATGTCAAGCGGTGAAGCCCCATCTCACGGATACCGAGCCCAACTGTGATATTTTCGTTCGTTCATGCTGGCGAGATAAATGCATTAAACAGTTTACGTAACTAAACTAAGCGCTGTGATTATCAAAAGACGTTACTAAACCGACAACAGAATGTACTTAATGTAACACTAATTTCCATATTGTCATTAGGGTTAAGTAGGCCACAAAGCTAATTATTAATAAATTATACATGAATTTAACAATCTAACAATCGGTCTTTAACTCTCTCTCTCGCATTCGCTGTAATTCGCTCCATCTGTCGCACTTGCATTGATTATTATTTTGCCATCAATCAGTTGGCATTCAAATTGATTCATTGATGCTGCAGCAAGTGATTTGATTGACGCCTCGAACAGATGGCATACAAATCCTTTTGCCACGGGACTTGCCCCCCACGTTTCTTGTTGAGCTTTACAAATAGCCCGCCCTCCGGCACAACAATCCGCCGGATTGAGATAGTTGCCCTGCTTGGATACAGATAGATAGATAGATAGATAGATAGATGGACAGATAGAGACAGTTCGATTTGACATTGAGCTGGGGACGTGATAGCTTATTCTATTGCCACCGAACCACAGTGCCTTGAGCAACATTTGTGCAATTGTAATTTCGCCATGATAAGCTGGCAGAGCTATGTGTAGGTATGCAAATCGCTTCGCTTCTAGCTGCTGGCTTCGGATTGGTATTGCAACTTGGTACTGGAAGACAATAGACATAATAAATGATCTCTTCCTAGCATCTCGCTGGACGTGACTCTGCTCCCGTGCCGGAAAACGTGTATTGTCCCCGTCCAAAGGCAGTACGGATTGCGGTAGGTCTCGACATCCCAACATCTTTACGCTGCTTTTTTCCGCTTTTCCGCTACAAATGCAAACGTTGTATTTTTCGCATTCTATCCCAGCTGAGATAGCGCCTGATTAACCTGAACAAACGGCTGCCACTGAGTTACTAGCTTTATCTACGCTATCGACTATGGAAATTCTATGGAAATTTATATATGGCATTGCAATGGATTTGTCGCACTTTGTCGCCATCTGACTGTTGTTTTTTATCACAATAATAATGTATTATCATCCGCCGGGCAGTATTTATAGATACGTTGCAGTTGCCGTTTCCGTGCTTCGTTATTATTGTTATTACCATTTGAATGGGTAAACAAATCACCGACAACTAACTAGAAATCCACATGGCAGAGTGCGAATAAATTGCATTTATGCGACCGCAATAAAAGTTATTTATCTCACGACGCGCGATCGCCATTTACCAAACGGTGATTACTGATCACTGATGGGTGATCCGTGACCGGGGAAGTGTGAAATGGGTGCAGAAATGCATATGGCAGTAGTCACGGTTCCGGGGAATAACCTCTTGGCTAAACCATTTGCATATCGGTGGAAACAGTGAACCTCACTCACCTGTGAGCGAGGGGCTTATGCAAAACAATAATTATTAATTGCAATTGCCGAGGTGATTTACAATCGCTTTTAGTTTATTTGACAGTTTATGACATATCCCCCGATGCGACGCCAAACTAACTAACTTAGCCTCATGTCTGGAATCTATAAATATTTAAACAAAGGCTCTCTCTCTGTCGCTTTCCCAAGCCTCCGAATGATCTATGGATTTTATCCTTTGGTTCGGTCTGGAAGCTAGGCCAAAACTCGCCCACCGATTTGTCGGTTTGCCAGTTAGCCAGTTTGTCAGTGCGCCGCAATGTGTGCAAATCGTTTCATTAGGCGAATCTGGACGCACGGCAGAAACAATGCCAAAAAATTCCAACCTGAAGCGCGTGGTCACTGGCTCAGGTAATCCCCTCACGTTCCATTTCCATATCGAAAAAACGCTGCTGCTGCCCAGCGAAGAAAACTAAAACTGTTGGCCAAGTTAGTTGCCAGAAACATTCCATATTACGTTCTATACTATAACCTACTCTAAAAAACAGCAATCTAAATTAGAGAAATGTATAAGGAGTTCAACAAAGTAATGCGTAATTTGCTGAAAATAAATTAAATAAAATGAATAACATATTTCTTGAATATTTAATAGTGCTAATACCCTCTTCAGAATTGTATTAACTCATTCAATCTTTCTGAATTGCTAATCAACTATATTTTTTATTTAGTAATAAATTAATAATAAATCAAGATAATTTGAGGTTTACTCGCACCAACAACATAATAAACAAAATCAATAAATAATTTCTGGGCAATAAAAAAGGTAATTTGCCAGTGGCAGGTTTAATAGTAGAGTTTTGTGGCAATATTATGTACTCAAAAGTTGTAAAAAATAAATAAATATATTTGTTTCTGGGAGCAATAAAATAATATACTTTGAAAGGCGACAAATACATATAAAAATGCATCAATAAATCTTGAAATACAACTCAATCTCTATTTAATTTATTTCAATATTCATAGCACCAGAGAATATAATTTATTATCTTATTTAAATCATATAGAAATGCAGTTTTTCTGATTTATAAATCGCACAAGAACACTTCTTGCCGTGTAGCTGCGTATTACAGGAGCGCCTTAGGCCTGCCATTTAATTTCATTGCCATTATGGCATTTTAAACAAATAATTCCAGTGCACACCTGAAATGCTGCTAATGAGTTTTAGTATCGGCTTTTATGTTACGCATGCTAATTACCAGGTGTAATGGGTTAAAGCCCCGATTGCTTATGAAAGAAAATTGCCAGTGGCAGGTTTGCCAATGATTCCCATTTGTTTATGCTTTCACCTTGGCGGCTGCAAAGCAAGTCCATTTTTACTTCTCTATATATATTTTCATTTGTATTTTTATTTGCATTTTTATTTGCATTTTTATTTGAATTTTTATTTCCATTAGCATTTGCATTGCCGGCTTTAACGGCGCTGTGGCCACGAAAACATGTGTATATCGCGCACCAGGCACATCAAAATATTATACAACATAAACAACATAATTAGCTCGAACTCTGTTGACTCCTCCGAGAAAGCGCAACCAAAGGGCAATTTATTAAAAGCCCATCCATCGGATTCGGGTTCGGGTTCGGATGCACATGCAGATGCAGATACATCTGCATATCCATTGGTGAAAGTTGCAGGTTGCCGGGGCAGAAGGCCTAACCCCGAGCTAATGAAGCGGACAATTTATTAATAAAATGCACATTAGCCCACGTTTACGCTCGCTGACTTGGCTGAATGAATTTTCAATTAAGCGCCAAAAAATCGTGGCTCAAACTGGAGTCCCAGTCGAAGTTGAGGCTGTATCTGGAAGATACTCGGATATACTCAGACGAAACGCCGCCGATGTTTGAAAGCGAAACCGGTTGGCCAACAGCCGCCGCCGGCTCAAAGGCAGCGCAGCGTCATACGCAACATTTGACCCACTTTTTGTGCAGGCGGCTAAGACTAATACCAATACACAAAGGCTAAAAGCTCGAACGGTTCGAAAACGGTCACCAAATGTGAACATTTGTCCATTCCTATTAATATTTTTATGGGGTCAACACGTTTGGTCAAACCAAGCGCGTTGTAAAAACTATATATATTACACAAACAAGCCATAATATTTAAATTGGTTTCAGCCTCGACAAAAATAAACATAAAAATACTACAACAGTTGTGTAAACAGCACTGAGCCAATATTTAAATTTTTCATTAAGCCCAATGACCTAAAATTTATTGAAAATTATTTAAATATGAAGAGCTGCTTCAAGGCTGATTACCAGGGATTATGGCCATTGATAAGTGTTTACCAATGCTCTGCCGTGATTCTTATTAAAAGTCACACACTGCCTCAAATCTATTTACCTGGCGTGTCAGTTTTGGGGCTTTTTTGTTAAATGTCATGCGTTAAATTCCCTTTAGACTTTGCGCAAACATCATCGCTAACTGACGCTGCGTTATTTACCCCGGCTTTTATTTTAACTCAAAGGTGAATGAAAGGTTTGAAAACAGCACTAAGGATAAATAAAGAATGCAAGCAAACGCACACAAAGGCAATAAATAAAAAGGCAGCAGCCTCTGCCAAGGCGAGCATTTTGCAATTTGATGTGTTTGCTATTGTAAATGGCAAGCGAGAATGCGGCGCTTGTGAAAATATTTGCTCAAAAAGTGTTTTCCATATATGTAGATATAGTGGGGTGTATAGTAAAAGCTCTGCCACGGCCAGAGATAGCGACAAATTAAAAGCTTTTTTAGATAAATTATCTGTATCGGAGCTCTGGGCGCCTGGTGTGCCGCAAACCATGAAAAGATATAAGTTGGGGGGCTGCAGTTTCCTACCTTGTTGGCCAACACACACATTACCTATCGAGAAAAAATATATACAAAATTCAATTTTCGTTCAAGTAAATTGTTAGAATTTTTTGATTGGAATTCAATAAAGAATAACAATAAATTGATTGTGTGCTGGGCTTGGCTTCGAGAGCTGCATGAAAAGGCAATTTACGATTAGGTCAAGCATGGAATGCGAATTAGTAACTGACAGAACGTTCTCTGTGGTTAAATCTGAAAATTCAGCAAAATGTATTTATAGCAAAAATCTCAAGTGGAGCTTTATGCTAAATTCAAGCCAAGTATTTACCTCGATTGCGTTGCCAAACAAGAACAGAAATAAAAACAAAAGCAAAACGAAATCAAAATTAAATTCTATTTTCATAAAAAATATATACAAAAGTTGGAGGAGCGCTGTTCCGAGAAGCTAAAGGAAAACAAATAAAAATGCAAATAAAAGTTGTATGATTCAAAGTTATGGGCATGCTGCAAGATAGTCGGTACTGTGGACGTGAACCCGGCTCATAAAACCCCAGCGGGGAAAACTACGAGCGACCGAGCGAACGAGTTAACTGCGCCGAGCTAACTGTTCCTATCTTGGGCGCTGCCATCACAGGAACATCAAAGTGCAGCGGTGGGGGATCGGATTGGACTTGGGACTGGGAATGGGATTTGAAATTGAAGGTGTGCAGAGGGAGAAATAGTTGTTAGGTTTTTTTTTGCCGATATATAATATCCAGAAAATATAAAACAATTCTGCCTTTAATATTGACTAGAAATGCAATCTAAAACTACTTAGTTATCCCTGAAATTAGTTTTTTGGGTTAAACAAAGCGGAAGATATTTTTCTCTGTGTGATTATTTGACTGAAACTCGGATTGGGAGCTAGCGCAGCAGCCCGGCACAGCGGTTACAGATGCAGATAGAGATGCAGACGCAGATACAGATACAGCCAGAGATGCGGATACATATAAAGTAGGTTGCTGCAGGTTTGTTTTCCTGATAAGCTCGCGCCACGAGATTAGCCTGTTTTTCCCCTCCAACAATTTGTTTTTGTCTTTTTGTCTGTTCTGCGTATTTGGCTGCGGTTTAATTTTATGGGCCAAAGGTTTTTATTTTGTAACTTAATGTTTGTTTGGCCTGCAAGAGATTTGAAGCAGCAGGTTGTTGGATCATCTCCCTTAAACAGAAATGCAGTTAAACCAAGGAGACATTTACATTTTATAGCTCCCCTGTTTGGGATTACACTTTAATTTAATTGCGGCTTGCCAAATGATTTGATTATTTGAATAATGCTTGCATTACCTAATCGCAGCTACGTCATGCTGCTCATGATGATGATGACTCCCGATTGGATTACCAATATGCAATCAGAACAACGTTAATCTTATCAAAAGTATGCTCTCGGCGGCTAACCAATCGTATAATTACACTCAATTTGCACAACGAATCTAGTTAGCACTTTGCCGGCTTAACAAATATTTTAATTAACTAATTAAAGCAAACATGCAATCGTCAAACCATTCACCAATTTAGCTTTGTTTTGCTGCAATTAAGCCAACGACCGCTGAATCAAGATTATTTTTTTGCGCAGAGAAAAAATAGAACTAAATTAATGTTTAATTATAGGAACAGTCTAAGTAGAGAATTTTTGCTTCCTCTAATCCCACTGAAAAATCACTTGACCATAAACTAAAGCCGGTTAAAACGTTGACTTCCGCGTGCCTCCAAACTTACCAAGCTTGAGTGCACATCGAACCTCAAGAGACGTAGAGGGTTAATCTAACTATTGGCTGATAATTTCTATTATCTAAAACTGAAAATACCTCACTTTTTTGGCCTGAAATTCGATTTTAGTTTAGTTGATAGCTATGACTTCACATAGACGTGTCTATTATGGGCTCTTCTTGGCCTTGATATTATTCTTGGTGATCTCACTCTACTTTAATATTAACGCCATTGAAAGCAACCCCAAGCAAGTGGATATAAAATCAGGGGGTGATCCCCTGTACCATGAAATTCGGATACTCTGCATGATACCCTATGATTATTATGATCCCAACACAGCCAAGTATGTGAAACGCACTTGGGGCAAGCACTGCAATGTGCTGCTGTTTGTGAGTGGCGACATCGACAGTGAACTGGAGCCCTTTGTGGCCGAGGTGAATGCCACGGAGACCTGGACCCTGGTGCATGAGGGGCTAATGCATGCCTTTCTATTTTATGGCGACAAAGTGGATTGGTTTCTCCGCGTGGAGCCCTCAAGGTGAGATTAAGACTGCCGATCGATTCCCATCCTTACCCAGATCATAACTTCATTTGAATTGCTCAACGCAGTCATAAATTGCCGATGAGTTCTTTGTCATGTCGCCTTTATCGCCTTTATATTGTTATGATATTTTAAGCATTCGATTGCTGCTTAAACACTAAGAAAAAGTAGGATAGAAGTTGTTGAAATTTTGATAATTTAAAATAAAATACATACAAATTTTAGCAATTTTATAATTGTTTGCATTCAAAAGATGTTTTTATTATTTTATCTCATATAGTATTGGCAATACATATTCTTTATTAAATTGTTATTTCTTTGGATATAAACTCAAGCAAATGAATTTCTCTCAGTGCATTATTACTTACTCGTGTTGTTTATTTTTACGAGCACCGAGTTCGGTGGCCGCCTCACTCAACATACATATTTTGACTTCTTTCATTGATAAAGTTATCAGTCAGCCTTTGGCAGTATTTGTTTGTGCTTGAGTTTGGGTTTGGGCTTGGTCTCGGGTTCTGAGTTGGTGCTTGTCAGATGTTCCCATTTATGTTTAGGTTCCCGTTCCTGATCCCCATCCCCTTCCCGTTCCCAGTCGGTTCCGTTCTCTTCTTTGCATTGTCGTTCGATTTTTCTGGGGCTTCCCTTTGTGGTTTTGCCTCACAGAGAGAGTTTCCTTTATCGGTGAAACGGCGCAGCGAGGAAAATGTGGCAAGGAAGTGCGAGTATCTTCTATAGGCGGCGGCAGTTTATCTGTCTTTTGTAGGGGCAACACAATACAGAGAATATATTCCCTCTGTGTGCATAAGTCGCTTGATTGCTCTCCGGGGAGGTTCTCCATCATAATTGGTACAAATTTCAGTTCGTTGAAGAAAGGGAACATTTTCCCATGGATTCACGTCTATCCATTAGCATAGTTTGTATTAGATTATGCTGATAACCTAACAAATTAATGTCCCAGCACAACCCTATCCCAATGGATTTCTCATTATTTTTCTAGAATTTAAAAAGTAAACTAGCTTACAATATATAAAATATAATTATAAAACCAATCATTTGTAGAGACATTTATAGACAGGCATCAATCGGAGGTCATCAAATGTGGGTCATTCGATTTTGCTCATATAATAGTGGCTTATCAATTTGTTTTGGTTTTTTCGCACTTCGAAAAGTGCAATTCAATTAAATAAATCTATAAACCCGCGATTACTGGCACGTTAATGGCTATATAAGTGTCGGAACTTCCTCTTATTGATTAATATTGAGAGTGCACTATCGGGAGTTTGTGTATTAAATAAAAAGTGCGTGTCTTGGGGTCAATTAAGTGTGCCGGATGGCTGTCAATGAAAATAGATTTCCCTAATTTATGCTGTCACACATAATTTGGATTTATTGGGTGTGTTGTCAACACCAGCTATAGAATATTACAAAATCGATTGAATTGAAATCGGAATATTTATTCTCCGCTTAATCGACGTTGAAATGACTTGATAACTTGACTTGGCGATAATTAAAACTTTATGTCTGTGGTAATTATCACTAAAGTTTCAGGTTTTATGGGACATTTGTGAGACAGGCTCAAGGAGAATCTTTATTTATCATTTTGAATATGAAACTCTTGACATTAAGGCCTTCTTAACTACAAGTACTATATAGCACATCGCCGCAATTACTGATATCTTGGCAAATAATCAACCCGAAATGTTTATGTTCTTCTACACTTTTTGTTTTGTTTTATTTTTCCCTGCTTTATTTTTCTTCGATTTTAGCCAACTCTGTTTGCCTCACTCATTTGCGGCTTGAACTTGTACCTTGTTAGCTTGGCGTGTCCACGATTCATTCAAAAACGGATCTTGCCATGTTGTTGACACGCTTTTTTTTTCTAAATGGCAATTGTTTGCCTTTCGCTTAGTCAGTTTTTTTTGTTTCCTTTTCGAATATCGCCAGAGACCCAGACTCACACCATCGAATTTGGCTATATAACATTTGTACATATTTGCATTGGGCGTTTGTATGCACAGCGGATCAGAGATGGTTTTTATTGATATGCACGATTTTGTGACGTGAATGAAGAATGAGAATTATTAAGCAAAAACAAAAAGCAGAGGAAATTTTCGCCTGCTATTTTAAGTACTTTCCCACCTTCAGCTTTGTGGTTCTAGAGAATCTCCGGTATATGATTGACCGAAGAAAATATCTGCCTAGCCAACCGATCTACTTTGGCTACGAACTCGAGAATATGTATACGCATGAGGTGAGTTCGCAATTAAATATTAATTTGTATGATTACATTTTTAAATATTAAATATTCCTAGCCTTTTGTCTATGCCAAAAGCGGCTATGTGATCAGTCGTGAAGCCCTGAGACGCTATACAATTGCCTCAAAAGAACCAAATAGCAAGCACTGCCTTCATCTTGAGGGATTTACGGAGGGCCTGGAGGTTAATCAATGTCTCAGCCATGTGAATGCCACCATTGTGGACAGTCGAGATGAGTTTGGACACGAGACATTCATTCCCATTAACATGGATCATGAATTCCTGGAGGGCTATGATTATATGAAGTGGCTGCATAACTTAACCTATCACAAAGTAGACGAGGTAATATATTTACTATCAGACTCCTTTAAATTAAATTTAATTTTTTGTAAATCCAAACAGAAAACCGTTCCCATATCCCTGAGCGCCATAGCCTTTCGTGTGGAATATCCGCCCGAAATGTACGATTACTATTACTTTCTTTATCGCATGAAAGTCTTTGGCACTTTTGTGCCACAATCCATAGAATTTGGGCCTCAATAAAGGACTCACCTCTGGCAGCTGTCTGATGTTTCAATTGGCAAATGGGAGTGGGTCTGAGTCTGGGTTAGTTCCTAGTAAACCAGAGAGTAACCCACATACGTGGCTCATTGCAGATGCGGGAAAAGGGGGAGGCTGGCAGACGTGTTCATCAATGAAACTATCGTCTCAATTTTCCCATTGCCCTTTTGTCTGGGCAAAATTACTTCCGTTTTTCCTCGTTTTTTCCCTTCTTTTGCCAAGTGTCATTGTTGCATCATGCCTGAGGGCTGAGAAATGTGCACAATATTGCACTTTTGCCCGCTTCCTGTAACCCTAATCATGTGTAGGCCTTTCTCGCATTACCTGTTGGAAGATGACACAACTCATGTGGTAACTTGAGCACGTAAACTGAGACACAGGTTCCATAAAGTTTACACGTGAAATCCATACATGTGATTATAGAAATCCATACACAAAACATACACACACAATTTGCTGGCCTTTCGTTTTTAGCCGGCGATTGAAATATGTTTAGTTTCGGTTTATAACTGTGACACTTTATGGTGTTGTTGTGCAGGCCCAGGCCGAAAATAGATACAAAGTATCTACGCAAATCTGGGAACGTGTTTGGATCCGATACCCAAGTTGTGGGTTGGAATTCCAGCGAATGTGTCCCAATAGAGCAGCGGCTTAGGCTAAATATACCTTGGAGGTGGACCCTGGCCAGTTGGTAATCGATACTCCCCTTAAAATTTGTGCAATATCCAAAGCCCAGCCCCTTCCGGACAACTCTCAAGTTTATTTCCTTTTGAACCGCTCGTGTCAAGTCCCCGCTGCCAAGTGCAAAGTTTTCCATCAACTCGAAAGCCATTATCGTCAATGTTATAGCGCAACGTCTTCGATGCCGGCAGGTGGGTTAATAATTCTAATTGAAAAAGGCAATTTGTATGCGGGCGGTGAGCTGGGGGGAAACCAAAAGGCAACGCAGCACAGCTCCCGGTGCAGACAAAAGCACTCACCGTAATTAAATTGTCGACGGACCGGCCACCCAGCATTGCCAATAATTCGCCATTTCAGAAAGTGCTTTCGCAATGCCACGAGTGTTCAATTTTCGAGTAAAGAACAAGTGCAGCCCCAGCAATGGGATCTATCTCCTGCTCTTGTGCGGCATATTCCTGCTGATGGTAATGCAACTGCAGAGGGAGAACCTGGAAAAGAAGGACATCTTAGTGGCTCCTCCTCCGCCTAGAATTTTCTGCATTATAGTCACCTATGACTACCGGCATCAGCATGCCGGGATTCACATCCTAAGGACTTGGGCGAAGCACTGCGATCACTTCATCTTCGTCAGCGACAACATTGACCACTTCCTGGAGCCGGCAGTATTCCTGAATCTGCACAATAGATGGCAGCGGATCAGAACCCACCTGGAGTACGTTCACGGGTATCATATCCACAAGGGGGACTGGTTCCTCTATGCCAACGATGACAAGTAAGAGGAGGATTGAGATTGCTTAGAAAACAGATACAAATTTTAATTTATTTCAAGTTTTGTGGTGGTGGAGAACCTGCGTCAAATGCTGAGCACCTATAGTCCCGATGAGCTTATATATTTTGGCTGCAAGCTAAGGACTCCCAATGGTCTGGTGAGTTGATTCTATATTAATTTATTCAATATTTTTTGTATTTTTATATATTTCTTAGGTCTTCATGCATCATGGTTGTGGCATTGTCTTTAGTAGAGCTGCCCTCGAGGCCTTCGTCATGGAAGCTTTGCCAAATAGCATCATTTGCAGTCCCGATAAGATGGATAGTGAGGCCACCGAGGAACTGGGAAGATGTCTTACCAATGTCAATGTTTTAGCCGGCGATAGTCGCGATGAATGGCGTGGTCATCGTTTCCTGCCCTTCGAGGCGGACTTGCATTTGGGAGGACAGATGAACAAGTCCCAAGATCGGCACAAATACTACCTAAATCATTCCTATTATCCTGTGATTAATGTGAGTAAAAGGAGAATTTTACTGATAACTGATTTTAAGTAATCTAATATCCCCTTTACAGCTGAGCTTTCCCGTTTCCATGCAATTCATTTGCTGCCACATGGAGCATATTATGAACATCTACGACATGTATTATTTCACTTATAAAGTTCGAATATTCGGAGGACAGCAGCAGGTGGAACCTCAATATAAACACATTACTGAAGACCTGGATGAAAACGTTTTTTGGAATAAAAAAGGAGCTGAAAGTTAGTATCTTTTTCATAGAAAATTGTAATTGTAGCTGCATCTTTACTGAATTTTTAAAAAGTATTAAAATATGACAACGTTAAATGTTTATTTATTGAAATTTATAAAAATAATCTCTTGGCTTTTGCTTAACTTGAATAAATACAACATAAAGGCAAACTTATGGCAATTGTTAACTTAAAACTCCTTCCTCTTTATATATTGGTTTATTTCAATCGGTCTTGACATTATCCCAGAAATGCTTTAGCCTCTCGTTATTCTGATATCCAAATTTCCAGCGTTGTCTGGCTTGGTTCGGATCGCAATCCCTCATGGTCACTGCATTCTCCTCCGGCTGTGCCTCTAGGCACCGCCTGGCCTTAGCCATCTGGCCAAAAACGATCTGATGGCTCTTGGTGTCCAAAGACCAGAACTGGTTGCCCTCTTGCCGATGGCACTGGTAGACATGGACATCCATGGACTTATTTCGCACCTCCAGACACCGGAAGCCAGAGCGCAGCTCCCGCCGATTGGAAAGCACCCATTGTTGCTCTGGTTTGCTGGGGAAAGTGGGATCTGAGCTGCAGGGACTGAGTTGAGGGCGACTAGGTTGGGTCTCCGTGCGATCCAAGCATAAGTTCGCGGAGGACATACTCTGCAGAGTGCCAAAAGCGTAGTCACCAGGATCTTTTAGGGGATATATTTGCAGAAAGTCCTGCGCAAGATTGTCCAGGAACCACTTAAATGGTTTGCAGTGCAGACGCTTTTTGAGCTCCCGCTGCTCGGCCAGATTTCCCGCCTGGATCACGGTCAAGTGGGGCATATTGGCGAACAGCTTATCCTTGTATTCATCCAACCAAACCTCGGCCACGCGACGGTAGTTCTGTAGGGGATTGCTGAGGATATGTAAACTTAATCCCTTCGATTTCCTTGACTTAAAACTCACTCTTGATATCAGTTTCTCCTCACTGCTCTTGGTTTTGTCAGTGTAGCGCACCTTAAAGCTGCCATCTCTGTAGAGGTGACCAATCCTAGAGCAGGGCACCTCCAAGATTCTGCCTCCGCACAACCACAGCTTCAGGCTGAGCTCGAACTGCTCCGCTCCCCAGATTTTTAGGCCCTTGTCATAGCCTCCCAGCTCAAAGAACCATTGGCGTCCGATGGCAAAGAGACCGCCGTTCATGATGGGATTCTGGTGAGGCGCCGGCATGGCCACCACTTCCTCCTTGAGCAGCGGCAACTGGATGTAATTGAACTCCCAATCGAAGAAGCCCCTCGATGGCTTGCCTCTCCTATAGGCCAGATTCTCATAGTCGATGGTATCGATGATTGGCGTGGTGCAGGTTCTGTTGTTCTCTAAAATAGGGGCAAGCAGCGGCTCCAGCCACCCCTGGGTGACCTCCACATGGGAGTCCAGAAAGACCAAAACATCGGCCAGGGCCAACTGGGCTCCCGCCACTCGCGCCTGCATCAAACCCACCTGGCTGTCCAGTCGGTGATGCCTCACCAGATCGATGAACTTCATCTGGAGGAAATCGTTGAGTTTCGGATCCGCCGAGCTGCTTCCATCGTCCACCAGAATGATCTCGCGAAGCAGCAGCCCGGCAGTCCGGCTCTTTAGGCTGCTCAGCGTCCGCAGCAGAACGCTCGCCTCCTCGTTGTGATACGTTATCACCACGCTCACCGACGGCAGCTTTTTCGCCGGGTAATTGAGCTTTTTGCAGCTGTCGAGATCGGGAGATAGTTCAAATACCGTCATCACTGGCCCCAGCTATATACTCTTATACTCTTATCTCGCTCTGGGAGCTCTTGGCCTCCACTCACCTGCGGTGCCGCATGTCGTAGAGCGTGCGCTCAGGTGAGATGCGCTGCGAGAGCCAAGCATTGTAACCCGTTTGCCGCTGACTCTGGGCCATGGCCTCCAGCTGCTCTGCCGTCCAGTTCCCCCTCGCCGGGCGGCCTAGAGCTCCGAGATGGGGAATAACCTTCGCTTGTAGAGGCGATATCTTCGATGACTCGGATTCCGATCGCTCTCGTTCTAGTTTTAGGGTATAAAGATAGTAGAAAATACTACTAATTGCCACCAAAAGCAGCACAAGAAGCAGCTTCTTTTGATGCATTTTACGTAAATATCACAGACACAAAAACACAGCCGTTGGAAACAGAGAAACAGCCAAAAGCGTGTGGCTTAAACAGCGCAGCGTTTTGGCCAAGACTGCGGCTTAAAAGGCGAGATTGTTAAAAGAGAGGTCTGCTACGCCAAAAAATCCATCTTATACGCTGCGAATGTTTATTATTTAGTTTTCGGAGACTCTGTGAATAATAATAAACATTAATTATCAATATTATTTAAATACAGATTGTATTTATTTATTTTATAAAGGATTATAAAAAGATGTTTTCAAAAAGATATTAAAGATTCATTTAATAATAACATCCAGTTCATTTAACTCATTATATTATTCCGAAAATATCTGTTTCATTCATTCCATATTCTTCTAAAGAATCTCTGATCCATTTATCCAATTTATTTATTTGCTCAGGGCTTAGTTCATCTCTGTAAGAACCCACAATGCCGCGCCGCATAAACCTATGAAAAAAATAAATAAATATCCCACAATTTAATTAAATAGTTTAATAATTATGCTTACTCAAAATCGTGCTTAGCTTTAAGCGCATCCTTAATCAAATTCGTGGGATTGGTAAACTGATTTTCTGAAATAAAACCATTAAAAAATGTGCAATCAAAATATGTATTGACTTGCCTTTCATATTATTAAATGATAAGTGTTTTAACAGCGCCTCTATTTCCATTTCGCTTAACTTTTTACACTCCAAGAAACTTGAAAGTCTCTCAATAACATCCTTTAGATCCTGTATCATCTCCTCAAAGGTCACAAAAAAGACATTGGGTTCGTTACGCATTCTATAAAAGTCCATAATGTGCGACCAGTATGGTGTATATGGAATTCGATCTGTGATAAACTGATCTATAAAATCGTCCACGTTTCCTTCCCAAATTCCAACACTAGTTAGAAAATAATAGCATGATACAACAATATCCTTGGGATTGCGTGCCACGTATATGACTTTCCGTTTTTGCTTCCAAACTTGTCGCGGCAATAATTGTGAGGGCAGGTGGGATTTTATCATACGAGGATTATCCTGCATTTTATCGCACTCGGTAATATTATCCCGTATGACTTTGTTACTGAAGGCGGCAAACCTAAAAGAAAATAATTAATTACTAATTAACTAAAAGCAATTAATATCTTATTAAATATATCTCATTAAAAAATAAACAATGGTACCTACTCTATGTAGGGACACCGCCGCATAGTGTGAATTTTTTTAGCTCGGTCAAAGTCCAGATTATTTAATAAAAGCCAGGCCAACTCCTGCATCCAAGTCGTACCGCTCTTCATAAATGTCACCACAAAAACATCTCCGTCTCTGGTTTTAAATTCATCTATTAGCGTTGCAAAATCATCAGTAAATTGGCCGGGAAGAGTACACCATCTTTTGCTCCAGTCTTGCTTTAAAGGCAACCAATCGGGACCTAATCCTTTTGGTCCTTTGTACTGCAAACGAACACACGGCTTGGTAGCCGAAGACTTTACTTCTCTGCTTAGAAACATAACTGCAACTGATTCTATTAAATATAAATTCATTTATTAAAAGTTCCGGCACTCTGGCGGTGTACCGATAAGGATTGACGTTGCTTGTAATTCTCTATTACAGTATATGAACTCTTACTTATTTGACCTACATATTTATGTACATATATGTATGTAAATATTTATAGATTATAATGAAAGAAAAATGCAAAAACCAATGCATAGAAAACTCGTTTATTTAGAGCGGAATTTAAAAAGCTTTTCACGTTCACAACATACAAAAACAAAGTTGAAAATAAACTAATTTTTATATGTTTTCCCTTGTTTACAATTTATATTTCTTAGTTATATTTTTGTTCTATTAAAAACATAACAGAAAAATATATCAGGCTAACAAAATTTCCATAAATAATTACATTTTAGGAATAAACAAAATAATAATTCAAAAGATTCGAATTACCATCAAGTAGAGAAATACCCAATTCCCTTAACTGAATGTCAAGTCGCTTTGTATCACCATTAACTTGGCTTGGAACCGCAGCCACTCGAAGACGCTCACCCCACCCCCCCGCCACCTGACACATACGTGCGCATTATGCATCCATCATTACTCATGCCATAAACGAAATCCACTTAATCTCGCAACGAAACATCCAAACATTTATTAAAGACGTCGGCCCGCAGAGGGTTGTCCCCCATTCTTTTGAGAAAATCGAGCAAAAACTGCAACAAAAGGTACAATTTATAGTTCGACACCCTTGGAGGATAGAAGGCCAGGCCAACCCCCCAAGCTTTTTTGTACCAAGGACATTGGGTGGGTGGTGAAAATGTAATTGCCGCCGCCCCAAAATTTGGCAAAGACCTTGAAAAGCAGCCCAGAAGGGGAGTGCTCCCTGGGTTTGGGGCGGGCGCCCGAGGAGGTGAGTGATAGAACTTTAAGCTCAAACGCCTGGCCGTACGCAATGAATATTTACGAGTGGGTCCTCTGAGGATTACATTGTCGGTCTCTGCCCGGTCTCCGTGCAATTGTGCGCAAGTAAAAATCTAATTTATCCACCCGCCACCCCCAGAATCCGTTTGACAATTGCCTGAAATGATGGCAATGCATTGGCATGAGTCCGGGGATCTGCCGGCACGTAATTCTTCCGGGGGAATTCCCCCACAAAAAATCGCTCCGCTTACGCATATCAATGCAGCACCCTTTTCCAAGTCCAAGAGGATTTGGGGTGGTTCTACGCCCAGTGTTCAGTGTTCAGTGGTGGGTGGTGCAGGGTGGTTCTGGGCCTGAGTCCCAATCCTCATCATAACACCACATGTTCCGAAATTCAGCGGCGACGCACCGTCTACTTCATGTAGATTTCTATCTATTCTATTGTCTGACTTTGTCGCGTGGTAAATTTCGGTACTCATTCCGTTTGATGAGGCGCAAAGTTGTGGAATTTATTGCGTACGGGAAAGAAGTTAAGTGGATTTTACGTAAATTAATGAGAGTTGCCCACGAGGGTGGATAGCATATTTAAATTGCTATACAGACAGAACAGAAGGAAGGTGGTGAAGGATGATGGGTAAAGGAATTCTGCCAGGCAAGGCTGGGATTGTTTGGGATCGCTAAACGGATCGCGCTAGGTTCTGCGGGCTGTGGTTATTGCTCCTCTGATTTATGCGGCAAATAATAAACATCAACTGAATGCCGTAAAACATTAAGAGGGCCATCAGTTGGACAGTCTGCTGTCTGTAGTTGTTACACAGAGATAAAACCGGGGAAAATGCCAATTTAAATGGCATTTACTTAAATATAACAATTGAAATCGAATACCCATGATGATATAAGTTATTTACTAATATTCTATCATCTATAACAATTTGTTGTTTATTTGTTAAACTCTAAAGAAAGCTTTAAAATATTTTTAAAATATATTTTTCCATAAATTTATCCAATCTATCCTATTTATAGATTATCCAAAATGTTGCCCTATCATTTAATCAACGAATTATTAAGCATTTCATAAAATTTATTTATTTGTAAGCCCTTCCTGCAATCAGAAACTCTACAGAAGGCTTGCATATACCCTTGCAATGCACCAAAAAACTTGTAAATTCCCACTTGGATTTATTTCAGTGCACCCATCATAGTGGACACTCAAAGCACCCACAATAAATTTCACTTATCAAAGTTTTCGCTAGCCGGCGGAGACCAAAAATCGAGCAAAGGCAGACGCGCCACTGACTGAGGGCCATTCGAAAAGGAGCGAAGAAAAGAAAAGAAACCACGACAACGACTAACTTTATTGCAAGGCCCCGGCAGATACAGATACTCGTACTGGGGGGAAAATTAAATGTCTTTTGTCAACAGACGTTGCGAAAAAGAACACTGGCCGTAGCAGGAGGCTGCCTTCCTTGCTGAATGGAGGAGCAGCCTGGGCGCGAAGACAACGCAGGGAAAGAACGGACAATGACGCACTTTTCGGCCAGAAGTTTGCCCACTCTGATATGCATTAAAAGCGGATCGCCGGAGGAGGAGGTAGCTGGCTGGCTGGCAATGGTCGATGGTCGATGGTGATGCCATGGCCGGAGTACGGCCAACTCCAATGGAGCGCAGAGCAATCTCGCTGTGCAAACTGGCATCATAATGGGCCACTTATCATGGCAATCACTCAGCAGTCAGTTGGGGAGCTTGTCTCTGCACAGGACGAAATTATGAGGGAAATCTTAAAGGGTTTTATATAGAAAAAGGATACATTTATATGGTCAGAAAATTAAGCTAAGATTTAGGAGTTATATTCACTTGCTTGAAGAATACCTTGTCTTGTTCAAGGTATTATAAAATTATAATATTTCTAGGTAAACCCTTGACTCATATTAATTTTCATTTGTATTTTTTCTCTGTGTATTGCAACAACAGCGTTATGGGAATGGACACCCCCAGATTCTCGCTCCCAGCTTTGCTTTACTACTTTCCGATACTCAATCGTCGTTCGCCTTTTAATACTTTGGGCAAACACATTAAATGGAAATTTCGTGCAAGGCGACCAACACCGAGACCTCCCTTCGGAAAAACTGAAGAATAGGATGTCCTGGGGGGTAAAGCTCTTCCATGGGGGTGAGCCTGAGCTGAGCCCCATGCAAAGTGCCGGCATTTTTGGCAAACAGCAAACGCATTTTTCATGTGACATTTGCACAAAAAAAAAAAGAAAAGGAAAAAGCAAAATAAACTTTCGCCCAAGCGTAGGACTTTCAGCCGCCTGTTTGATCTCTTCACATTGCAATGCTTTCAGGGTTTTTTTTTCTCACTTCTCCTCTCCTTTTTTGGCAATCCCCCATCTTTTGCTATCCTGGGAAATCCTTGCGTCAATATGCCCGAAAAACAGTTTGGACATTTTTTCCCGTTTCGAGTGTTTTATAAATAAAAGTTCGCTTTCTCACTCTGCCTGGGGAGGGAACAATTTCTGTGTGTTTACTTTGAGAATTGCTGTGATTTTCAGGCCAGTTCTCCTCGTTTGCATTCCTTGCGAGCGCACGACGAGAAAAGGACGAAAAAGGGAGGAGCTCAAGTGGCGTCTCTTAAGGGGGTTTAAAATTGAACGATTGTTGAATTAGCAGATTAAAATTATACGCCCTGAGAGGGATATAGCCATAATGAGAATTTCAGTGTGTTTGTAGTTGGGATTTGGGACCATTTTGAGATCTATATCAGAGGCAGTTTTGGAAAATTATAAATGATATTTGGGGTAGAAAAATTATGTTAAAATGATTTTGAAACTGTTAAAAAATTTGATAGAAAATATCTACAATTTCTAGGAAGTATCCAGTACACTATTTAATTTAATTATTTCCCTAGCACAGCTGAAGTGTTAAAATAACACTTATAAATTAAAGCAGATCTAATTTTGGATCCAAATAAACTCCCAAATCAAGTTCAAGTTCTGTATCTTTTTAGGCATCAGCATCTGGAACTGTATAATTATCTACATCTAGATCGGTATTTGTATCTGTATCTGCAGCTGTATTTGACTGGGGAGATGCTACTCAGGAGCCATCATTCGGCATCTGAGGATGCCTAATTAATTGTCAAACATTGCGCGCTATGTGACGTTAATAAATGTCAACTAAATGAGCTGCATGTACGCCAGCCCAGCGAGGCGAGACGAGACGAACTACTGGAATGGATGTGGTTCTTGGAGGAGGATGGGGAATAGAGAATAGAGGATGGAGGATTCAGGACTGAGGACTGAGTATGCAGGATTGCGGACAGAGGAGAGGGCACATCCCTAAGCAGATGCTGATGAGGCAGACTGGGGCTACTTAGTGGCATTGCCAATGCCACATGTTGCACTCGCCGCCGAAAACAAATGAAAACTATTTTAAGCCGATTGTCTGTCGAGTGGCAGGCAGGTGTGACAGCAACGCGGTGTCGGCACTAAGAGAAAAGGTCTGGGATTTTATTTAAGGCAAGAAATGTATGAAGAATTTTACCACTAAAGTAGATAAATTAATTACGGGAAATAGGGAAAACTTGAAAGGGCAAATAGTTCGAGTTTATAATTAATTTAATAATAAAAGAAAAGAAACACAAATCCCCAAAAATATTAAGAAATAAAAGAGAGGCTTATTTATTATATATTAACAATTTTATTCATTATATATTGTGTATGTTAATTACTCAATTATGAAATGCTTTTTATTACATACTTTTGGATTTCATATTAATAGATGTCGAAAAGCTATTATTAATTTATATATTTTATACCATATTGAGATAATGCCTATATATTTTTCTCGCTGTATATCCGTCTCCTTCGAGTGCACCCCCCAATCTCCTCGGTCTGTTTACCAAATTAGATGCATTTGAATTGATGTGCGTGCATAAATTACGTCTCAAATCCGTATCTCACTTCGGCTCTGGTTAGCCCGCTCGGTTTCCTTGGGTTGGGTTCAGTGTTGTTGGCTCAGAATTGCATTGGATTGGGTTTGGGTTGGGCGACTGCCTGTGGACAAGTTTAAATTAAATGTTTAACATTCAATCAGGGCCGACGGCCACCTCTAACTGCTCAAACTCGCACTCGAACTCGAACTGCTGTCTGTGTCAGCAGCAGTTGAAATGCATTTGTAAAGTTTTCTATTTGTCAGATGCGAGAGATGTGGGAGATACGAGTGCCGGCTCCGAGGTGTAGTCCATAAACTTATTCACTCTCCCTCCCCCTTCAAAACTTGTAATCAAGGCAACTTCCTGTCTGCTTGCCGCTTTCACACTTTAATTTCCGGTCTTTATTGTTATAGTTTCTTTGGGTTTGTGTTACGGTTTCGGGTTGAGTTCCGTTGACAGGCTCTATGTGGCATAGTACGGTTCGAGTGGTTTCGGTGATCTGTCATTCCAACTCAAGAGGGGGTAACTCAAAAAGGTCTAGGATGTGGACAACCGCGTTTTAGAAACTGAAAAGTTAGACAGGAAAATTAATTAACAAGAAGGCGAGTAAATTACCAAGTAAGATCTGGCAAATTGTGGGGCCTGTCAACTGGTTGGTATAGATAGAATGGTAATATATTTAACATTTTCTGAACAATGCAAGTTGGTAACTAATCTCTGTCTAGTTTTTTTTTTTATTTTTCAAGGAAATATAAACTGCAGCTAAGGCCAACTTTTCCCTGATATATCATTGACATATCATCCGGATGAACTTTCGCCTCTGGCCCCGGGCTAACAACCTTCAGCAGCAAAAAAAGAAATAAAAAAGAAAAGCTGGGAAAAAGAGGGAGCTTGGGAGGCGAAATCCGCTTTTCACCTGCATGCAAAGCCGGCGAGAAAATCTCCTCTTACCTTGGGTCATTTTCAGCACGCCAGAAGGAGAAGGGTTTAATGCGGTGCACAGCGACACAGTGGGGTTAACCCACCGCACACACTTAACCCGCTCCAACCGTCTCCCTGCCCCCCACACACACACTTGTCTCATTTGCTATTTGTTTTACGTGGAGAGAAAAGTGTGTGTGTGTGTGGGGGGGGGGGGGGACAACATGGTATAAATATGCGCTTGGGGTTAAATTCTATTTGAACTTTCCACTCGTACATCCGTTTCTGTGTTGGCCGAGGGCGAGGGGACTTTCGTTCACACTTTCATCACAGTCTGGAAAATATATATTGCACCCCGGGGGCGTTTGTCACAAAATCGCAGTCAAAGTCAGCGATGGACCCTCGAACTAGCAAGACAGATATATATACCTTTATATATACTCTTTATTTGCATTGAAATTTCGCTTCTTTTACGGCTCAGCCAGGCGGAAGTTCTCTGCGGGTGCTACAGCATTGGAATTTCCACTTTTCTCCAGATATCTTTCACATCGCACAATGCAGCGCAATTAGTTGATAGCACGCCTCGTCCAACTCATTTCCCGGACAACAAAAAATAGGAAAATAACGCCCAGTCACGCGGCGGCATTAATCAACATTGGTTGCAGTTGCAGTACAGCGCTATAAGTTGCAAGTTTCCAGTTCCCAGTCGCCGGTTACCGGTCTCCAGTTGCATTCCCCTCGGATGTAGGTGCCGGGCTCAGGTTCAGTTCAGTTCCGAAGATTAATTAAGGTCAGCAGGGGAGTTCAGGCTCAAAAGAATGCCGCCTTTGGATGGGACTGACCTAGTCTAGTCATGCCAACTAATATGCGGAGGAGTCGCGGCACTCACTTCCTTCTGTTTTCAAAGAATGAAAATTGTTTTGCAGTCGATTCACTGCACTTGAAAATAATATAGTTTTAACTTTAGGCAAATAAATTTCAATAAAATATAATAAACTTGTTTTAAATTTTAAGGAATAAAAGGTTCTTATTATTTAATTCATTTGAAATGCTTTGATTTGGCTGAAGAATTATATTAAATTGATATTTTTATTCAAATACACAGAAGTCATTGAAAATATTAAAGAAATTAAAATATATATACAGGGAAATTAGCATGATTCATTAAAAAGATTGTTGATTTAAGGCAGATTGTAGTTAAAATATTTCTTCGCGTCAAGAATCTATAGAGTTTCCACAGTTGTGCCAATTTTCTACTATCTCTACTTTGCAGTGACAATATACCAAATATCCCAATATTCCCAGCTAATTAGCTTTATTTTTTGCCAAAAACATATAAAATTAATCCTCATTTCAGTTCAGTAATTTCTCTCTGTGCACAGAAGTCCACACAGTAGCTTAGTTAAAGGTCCGTCCACTCCGATGTTGGACGCTGACTTGAAGGCTTTTCGATGCATGTCGAATGCAGTGTAATGATCGGGGGGTGGCACACCATATGTGGTCGGTGTGCCCGGCCTGCTCCCCATCGATATAGTTAACGGAAGAAATCTACGATGAAATCGGCTTCAGAAGTCATCAAACATCATCAATTTAATCAATGGTCAGCCCACTGGGGTGTCCGCTCCGAAAGAAGAATAATCTAGGAGGGGATAAGGGGTCGCCGCTGCACTTCCAAATTGCAAAGTCAAACTGCCTGAACTTTTGCCAGGGGGATGCTTCTGGGGAGGAAGCTTACAAGTAATTAAGGGTGGCAGTTTTAAGACAAATCCTTGGGGGTAAGGTGTTGGATGTGGAATGGTTCGATGGTCTCATCGGATTGGATATGTAATTGAGGGGGTTCGCTGTGGGAGTGTCGCCCTCCCCCTCCTGTCTGAAGTACGTGATAAGGGCATTAATGATGGCTAAGCCGCCACCTTCCGACAACCAAATTGAACTTGATGAGTTTCAATTATTTTCCCCGAGTCAAGGGAATGTCCGATGAGAAGCCGAATTTTGACTATGATTGCTTCAAAAAGTAATAAACTTTCCAGACTTTCATTGTTTTCAGATGCCCGATAAGGAAAGTCATCAGACTGAGTCTAACCCAGTGAAAATTTAAGTTATTTTTTAGGTAAAAATTTATAGAAGAAGCTACAAAGACAGTTGCCACTTAAAAAATCTAAGAACAGCTTTTACTTTTCTTAAAAGGAACTAGAGAGCTTCTTGCAAATTCCATAAAATTAATCTGAATTCAAAGGCAGCCATTGTCAGTCAAAAATCATGAATAAAATGCCATTTACTTGCTTTTGCCAAACTGACTTCAAAGGAAAAGAGAATGAAAATATAAGCAGATGGCATTGGCAACCTAATTCCTATTTAATTTCAATAATTTGCCCTAAAAGCCAGAAATTTAAGAGGAAATTATACCAAAATATCGACCACAACTCAAGTATAGGGATAATTTATGGTCAAGTGGTCACCATCCATCAGCACAAGTTGCACCTTGCTGATATGTTTGCAGTCTCAGCATCATTACCAGTTCTAACCTCAGGATTTCAAATTGCACCTGCTGAATTCATTAAATTTTGGCTAACGATCTGCCTGAAAGCCAGACACAACAAAAACAAAAATGAAAATGAAACCAGAACAAACTAAAGCCAAAATATTTGTCTTCGACCGTTTAAAGTGCTGCACATAAACATCATTAATTTTGCACGTAATTATGTGAGCCAAGTGGCGAAAAACACCTAACCGAAACCCCTAACCAGAAAAACCCCGGCAACCAAGCTGCAAAAACACAAAACTGTAAATCAGTGCAATTAAATGCGACTTTTCAACAAAATTTACCGAAAATTTATGACAACAAACGAGACTAATTAAGCGAGGATGAAGCAAAGGAGCGGGGAGACCAAGACCAAGAAACCAAAGACCGAAACCAAGCGAAAATCTGATGATGAAGTTGGCAGGACGACGACACTAAAGATACAGATACTGGTGACTGGTTACTGGTGACTGCAAATTGAAGGCCATAAAATTCCTGGCCAAAATGCGCGACAATAAAACCCTAACTAACATTAATCAAGGCCTTAATGAGAACAGAACTGGTCTAGTCTGGCCAGGACTTTATCGCCAGCTCGTCATCAATGTGTTGGCCAGCAATACATCAAACTTAAAGTATTCCAGAGTTGAGGCACAGCCCACTTAACTAAACTGACAGTTCAGCTGCTACAATTTAGTCGATTAACGTCAGATCCCGCAGACGATCCACAGACCGACGTTACGAATCCCTGTTTCGAGGGATCAGCCCAGGGATCGGTTCTGCTTGTCTGTATTTTTTTTTCAGTTTTTTTGTGCCTGGCAACCTGTCGTCATCAATTTTGTGGATACCATTTGGGCCCAAAAAAAAGTGGCAGCTGTTTAGCCTGGTCAAACAACGGCCAAAATCACTAAGTGGCCCTGGATGCCGCAGGTAGCTGGCAGACGGCAGCAGGAGGCACGATCATTGATCAATGATCTTCAGGACAAAGGGCAATCCAAAGGCAAGTGTACACTGGAAAAAGGGAGAGAATTTAGGATTTTAACAGTGATTTTTGCTATAAATGTTTATGTTAAATTAATAAAAAATTAAAAAATTAATAAATAATAAAAAGAAAAGCATAAAATAAGTGACTGAAAGTAGTTATGTAAATTAAATCCCGAAAATGCATCTAAAGAATTTTTAATAAATTAACTAAGACCCTTAAACTTCCCTTATAAGTCTTTGTTAATCGTAAATTATTAGACTTTATATATATTAAACTATATTAATATATAATAATTAAAAAAACTCCTTGAACTCCAGAACTTATTTTCCAAATATTTTCCCAGTGCTCTATTGTACCTAAGCTATAGGCAGGTGACTTTTTACCTTCCGCCGTTCAGTTTGAATTATGAAATTATGCATTTCCCCCTCAAGAGGAGAGACGTTAATCCCCGCAAGATGTGAGTTCCCTTATAGAATGCCAGAGATTTCCTTAACGCGACATGATATGTGATCAGATCTCTATCAGACAGTCAGAAGTATAATTAAAAATCGTTCATTTGGCTTGATTCCACTATGCCCAGCTGTATCTATATCTGAAAATCTATTGATTGCCTTTCGTGGAAACAGCCGCGTTGCTGGCTTGTTAGTTTAACAAGCCAAGGATTGAAGCTGCGACTGCGATGCGGCTGACCATTTATTTTGGCCGGAATTAATGGTCAGTGGACCCGGCTCCATCTGTTGTCCGAGCGGGCTAGAGCGAGTCTGGTGGCCTGAGCAACGCGTGTCTGCATTTAATTTAATAATACGGTGTCATGTAGCAGTTGTTAGGATGCGCTAAATGCCCCATCCTTTTGTCTAGAGGAGACCTCAGTCGGACGGGGCATCTGTTTGAGTTGTGTAACCTAATCCAGAGCTCTCGTAGACAAAAGCCGCCTGTCTGGTCTACAGAAAACCTAAAACCTGAAGCCGTAGCTCAATGGAAATTATATTGAAGTGTTGTTCATTTGAGACGATTTGGGTTCGTTGGTTCGCTTTTGTATGCTAACGAGGGGCGTACGCGCTGAATGGCCTTTAAAGTAGGTGCCCAGGAAGATGGTAGAAATTCCTATAATTAAATACGAGAAAGTGCCAGAGGATCCTCGATCTGGTTACCTTAAGTGCCGGGTCCTTCTGCTTAACAGCTTTAGATTGTATCTCCAAGGATATTCCTGCACAACCGTGAGATATGATGCAAAATATGAGATAGGCATCGCCACTTGAGCTGACCACACAGTCACTTTCTTCAAAAGATACTTTAGCTAAGAGTCCTTGAGGATTATTTTTGTAGAGAAAGTAGGAATTGCCTTCCATAAATATGAGTTTTTATCTCGCTAAACTCTGTATATTTTCTATTCTTCGTAACAAATAACAACCAAATAATATCCTTTTATCGCAGCTCTCGTTTTTATCCCAAAAGTACTCATGTCTATTTGCATTCATGTTGCCACGCCATAATTCGTTTGATATGCGGACTCTCTCTGCTTTTTTCGTCCTGATTATCATACTGAAACAGAAGTGTCCTCACACTTATTACATATGCAAATGGCAAACAGATTTATATACACCGAAAATGTTGACAGCCCGCCCAACTTTTATTTCTGCAACTTTCCATTACTACTGTGGTGGCGCCCCAAACTCCCGGGATACTATTCAAATGCAAATCCCCAAACTAATTTCTGTTTCGACAAAATATTCACGGCTCGTTGCACTTTGTGGGCGAAAGAGTGACAGATATACAGATAACCCTTTCAAGGGTTCAGTTGGTCCCGAAAATACACTATATTTAATGTAATCATAAAATCTGCCACAAGAGCCACTTGGAAATATTAAAAGCAGCCGCCGCAGGACAATGCCAGTCACGCTCTTCAATAAATCGCTTACGCACACAACTTTTTTCCGCTAGTGATGAGAAATTTTTCATTCTCATTTCTAAATGCAATAAAACCTAATAATTTTCGGGGGGTTTTCCATTTGGGGGTTGCGAAGCCAATTTCGGCGGGAGGCTGTCGCTTTCCCTGTCACTGGCAAAACAGTTACAAACAATTGGCAACACTTGTGTGGGTTTGTGGAAAACCAACCCTCAAAGAGTGCACTTGATGAAGGTTCTTCTGTGGGGGGATTTCTCTCTGGCCAAGATTTGGGGGAGTTATTGCAATCAAAACGAAATCATTTTTATGCGATCCCCGCTGCTGCCCTTCCGCACGACGAAGCTTTTCCGTCTGATATATGAGATGTAATTAAAGTCCGGACCACGAAATCAGCTTTGGTTTAGTGCAATAGTTTTGCGGTGGAGTGGCGCGAATGTCCTTGCCCAACTGAGGGGGAGGTGGTGGTGGTGGTGGGGCGTGTCGGTTGATTGCAAATTGGTCCATGGCCTGTTGGTGACGTGTCTTTGATTACGCCGCAAGTCGCTGGCGCTGTCATCGTGTTCCCGGCTTCTGGTTCCTGGCTTCCGACTGGCGGCTGTGTTGGCTTCTGGCCGAGATTCCCGGACTCCTTGCTGTTTGTTTTTAATATAAATGCAAATTTCGCCAACGGCATTCGCCAGGCGTCGTGCATAGAGTCCATATGTGTGAGTGCCTGTTCCGGAGATCTGTCATAATTAATATTTTGAAGCTTTGGCCACGGCAGCGCAATGCGTGCGTATGTCTCGCACTAGCTGCAGGACGCATATTAAACAGGACATAGCCAAGGCACTTCAAAAAATCATCAAAAAATTGTGTATTATCAAGGATAAAACATGCTTTGATTCAGGGTAAAGGGAAAATGGGATTGGGGAATGCTAATAAGTTATATTTCTAAGGGAAGTACATTCCATTTTTATTAAAACCACTTCTCATTTATGTATTTATCTTTTTAAATATTTTAAAAAATCTCAAACTTAAGGTATAGCTCAAACATTTTATTTCTTCTTAAAGACATGCGTTTAAATAATATTTAAAATTCCCCAAATCCTTTTCCCCCAGTGCAGTTTCACAGACAACTATGCCGCCAGCCTATGAGCCATTTTAATGCAATCTAAAGTTTTTGACAGTCCCGCACTTCACTTACATCCTTCTCTGCTATGCTGGGCCCCAAGGATCAGCGTCCTCTGTGTGTCCTGTCTCCAGAGTGTCCTATGTCCTGTGTCCAGTTCCCAGTATCCAGCCCCTTTTGGTCCTTTTCGAGACCCCGGGTGAGGGCTTAATTTATGACTTGCAATTAGCAGTTGGCAAATGTGTAATTTTCATAGATGCCAGGGCCTTTCTCCAAGCTGATATATAATGATAGGACATGCCTGCACAGGATATGCCAGCTAATCGAGAGCGAGGCAGAGAGGACAAAAGGCCGTTTTAACTTTTAAGTGGACTTGAATTGCCCAATATTAGGTTTCCATTTAATTGTTGTAATCTTGCCGAATCCCAGAAAGTTTTTCTGACCGGAAAACGGGTCAAGTTATACTTTAATCTTCGTCCTTTCACAGTTTTTCATTACAGCAGAAAATAGAAAATCAAAAACTATAACTATATAATCCGGCAAGTGCCCGGGTTCAGAGATCTCTGCAGATTCCTTAACCATTCAACGCACTGCAGCAGTAATTTCTCCACTCGCCATAAGCTGCAAGGGCAAGCTCAAATATTTATAATGCTGTCCAACACTTGGTTGACCACAACGGCTGCCGGCCTGGCCAAGAACATTGACCGCAGACCAGGCCAAAAAGGAAAACAAAAAACCCCAAAAAAAGCGGGGGGAGAAAGCAATAAATTGATTTTTGTATCTCTTCGGCGAACAAGTGCAGGATCCAGGCATTCAGAACACACAAACCCATATACAGATACAGATATGTATATACCGACACTCACACGCCCCGATAATTATGAAATTTGAGGCAAAGAAAATCTAAAAAAGGCCCAAAATAAAAGAAACCAAATTCTACAGAAAGCAAAAAGCAATTTATGAAGCGAACACGCCCCGAAAACTTTGCAGCCACGACGTTTAACTGCAAAACGCCCAAAAGACGAGGCGTGGCCGGGCAACAGACATTTGAAAGGATACACGAAGGACAATGCCGGGCAGCAGCAACATATGCGAAAGGGATAATAATTCACCGGCAAGGAGGCGATGTCCAGGCAAACAATGCGCGCATAACTCAGGCGCGCCAGATGAACTAAGAGGATACTCCTTGGCTGCAGGATTCGAAGACATTATGGACGCGGGTATCGGCGATAATTCAAAGGACACGCGCACAGCGGGATATGTGCAATGTCCCTGGGTCAGTGCTACAGCGTTTGATGTGCGGCGGCGACTAGAAATTGACATTTAATGAGCAGAGACTCCTCGCTCCCACACAACAACGATGGGAATTTTATTCCAGCACTCGTAAAAAATTTATAACATAATGAGGAAATTATCCTGGAACTAAAGTTATTTATTTTCTCAGAGAGGATTAATGGTGCAAAATTATACTGATGTTAAAATAAAGCAAAGTTCCTTAGGAAATTTTCTACAAAATATACAATGATGTCTTAAGCATTTTGTATTTAGTATTTTTATTTCTAAAATATCTTATCTTATCTTATCTTTTTAAATCTTTGCTTGCTCTTTTAATATTTTTCCTAGTGCATTAGATAAATCTCTGCCAGTTAGGTCCTTGCTTGTGCAACACCTTTGTTATCGCCGAAAACACTTGTGCTGGGATCCTGGGACCAAGGTCCAGTTGTCCTTGGCAAATATTACACTGTTGTTACCTGTAATGTTTGCCGTGTCTGGTCGATGGAGACTTTCGATTAGCTCTTAGCTCACACACATATCAAAATCGGACGTTAATTGTTTTCCAGTTTCGTGGCGTGTCAACAGAGCCAAGAGAGCACGTCGTCGTTGTCGTCGCCGGGTTCAGCGGCGTTTCTGCTCAATTTATCTGTCTAGCCGGCTAAATTTTATGGATTTGTTTTGTTTGTTCGCTTGCTATCGTCCAGATATTGCGGCAATTACTTATGAATCATGTCTGCAAGTCGCACAAAATAGGGTTTAAAGAGGTTTTTAATGGGATATGTGGATAATAATGATCTCTTGTAAAAAGAATGCTTAAAAAATAATGGAAAAATAAGTGTAAATAAATGCGAATTACATTATATATTGCAAAATAAAATACGATTTTGATAAAATATAAAAAGAGAGTAACCAGAAATATTTCCTTTACTTATGTTTATTGTTTTCTAGCTGCTGTTTTTCTGTAACTATTTTGTTGTTTTATATTTCCTTGTTTCAATTTTATGACTTAAGGATTTATTGTTCTCCCAACTGTTATTTTTCTGAATTGCATTCAATATGTTTCTCTTGCCCTTAAAATCTCAGTCTCCATATACAGCCTGTAGTCCAGAGTTTGAGTGTTGGCAAATCGTTTGACTTTTGCGCTTTTGCTTGCCCTTCCAATGAATTAAAATCTCCGGCAAACACACACACACGGGGATTCCCCCTTCCCGGTAAACCAAACAAGTGCTGAGGCGAGACAAGGGTCCTTCACTTTGACCACATTGCGGTGCCAAGTGCCAGGGCACCAGCTGCTGGGCCAATGCCAGAAAACCACCCAATCGCCACCCAGCAACCCTCCTCCGCGACCACCACAAATTCCACCCGCGGAACAAGCAACTGAATTCTAATAATTTTAAACAAAACAAACTTCCTGGCCACATGCTTCCTCATGCCCATGCACTCGGTCTCGGCATTATAGAAATTACAATGAGCGAGTTTAGAGAATTCGTTTCGAAATTTCACGCCACCGTCTGTGACGAAATTTCAGTGCTGTTCCCTTTTTTTTGTTGTTGGGTTTATGTCAAGGGACAAGTGCAGCGCAGGATGAGTCACCACCCCCGTTTCTCGAAGGACTTCCCCCTGAGGCCACAAAAAGGTTGCAATATGAAACCCAAAAAAGCATCGGTGTAGTCACAACCCCGTGGCAGCAGACACAGTTGCCACTTTTAATCAGCATGAAACTTCCCCGGTCCCCATTCCAGGCGGCTGTTCAGCTATTTAAGGACTTTCCCCGAATTAAAACTCAGCCGAAAATGAAAATTTCTATACTGCGTTCCTAGGATAAATGAATGCATGAATTCCAAAGCAATTTTGATGCTGACATTGAGTAATGTTGCCCTTTTACAGAGCAGGGTATAAATCCAGGATCCTGGCCTCAGCTTCGGTGGGTGGTTGTTTAGTTTGGCGTTTTCATATCATTTTCGAATATTACATGCGGATTAGCATTTCCTTATCGGGATTGCAACAAAACGTGTGCCCATCCATTGGGGGGTTTTGTGGGGGTGTTTTCGAAAACAACACCCCAAAAGGGGGTGGTTCGATGCAGTGTGGGTGGTTGCCCTTTGTCTGGGGGAGTGTGCTGTCGATTATCCTTCGGAAGGAAGGTGTTTTTTAACGCTCTTAAAGGTCTTTTGTTGAAAGAAGTTAAAGCTCCAAGAAAGACCAGGAAATAGGTGTTTGTTGTAACAAAAGGAAATGTAATAGCGAAGGAAAATGATTTGAAAATAATATTGATCGATTTTATATGCTTGTTGAATCCAAATTATAATTTTAAAATCCTTATAAGTTCAGCAGAATTTTAGCAATAATTAAAATAAACACAAAAATATATTTTTAAACATTTATAAACTTTTCTTTTGCTTTGTTTTTGTTTTTATATCCATAATGAAATTCCTCCTTTTATTGGAAACCTCTTTCCAGCCTCTTCTTGGCTAACACTCACAAATCCAGCCGCATTTCATTCATACTTCCCACAACTCAAATAGCTTTCCTCATTTTCCGAGTTGAGAAAACTTGCCGAAAATCTTAGCATACATATAGTATATATACTTTCAACAACTTTTGGCTTTTACAGCTTCACCGACTTTCGGACAAGTTTAAGGAATTTCTCAAATCAACAGCCTTTTAGAAATTGAACGGACGTGAAGAGGAAGGGAGGGGGCAACGGGAAAACCCGACGTTCAACTAACTTTTCAATTTTCTTTTCACGCTCGCATTTTACAAGCTGCTACATGATTAGGGTCAATGGTTGCAGCGCCCCTAAATTTTCCCCGTGCCGGAAAACTGTAACAAGCTGCCAAATTTCACACTCAGTTCCCGACTCGAAAATAACTCGAACACACACCTAACGAAGTCGAAGTTTGGGGAGCGTCGGGATCTCAATCGTGTTGTCATCACTGCGATTGTAATCATAATCAAATTCACTGAAAATTTTATTACTAACTGACAGTTTATTAAAAACTCATTGGATGTAGTATCTTGGGGCTGCTCTGATTTGTTTGCCGGGATAACTGCTGCCCTTTCGTTCCCTGGCCTCCCCCTTGTTTGTTATCAAGATCAGGGACACATGTCGGGGCTGGCTGATTACCGACGCTAGATAAATATTAAGCAACTATATACACATATACATGGAGAGCATCCTCTGACCTCGGATTGGGACTGGGTTTCGGGTGACGACATCGTTGGGCGCTTCCTTGCCGTAATTGACTCTCTGCCAAAGGGCAAAAGCGTTCTCCCCTTCCCGCAAAAATGGTAATGAAATTTTGGCTACCATTCTCGAGGAAGGGGAACCCCACTCAACTTGTTAGTGTTGTTTTTTGGCACGTGGCACGTGGAAAACGTGGCCAGGAAATGCCTTGAAATTGATTTTTATTTTTATTTTCCTTCTCATTTTCATTTTAGTTGAGAGAGCTTTTGTTTTTTCGGCACTCTGCCCCGCGGGGTTTTGGTGTAATTATTTCTGTTCTCAGTTCCAGCATGTGATTAGATTTTCCAGCAGCAAAAGTTTATCCAGGCTTTGTTGTCGCTCGATGATAATTAAAAATGATTAGCTCATAAATATTTCCTGCTGTCGAGGGAGAGATTTATGGGAAGGTAAATATACCAAAGACAACAGATGCCCCGAAGGCCAAGAAAATATTCCACTTGAAAATAAATCCCAAGGCTTATTTTTGGGGGTGGTTACATCGAAGGGGGTGAATGTACTTATATACAAATATGAGTAAATATATTTGTACCAAATGAAATATTACAGGAAATAGCTTACCTTTTTGTTTTCAATAGTTTATTAATTTATGATAATATTTTTTCACAAATGCATGACATCGGCAATATTTTCACAGTTAACTTTTAGGCCTTTCACCTGGTTTACTAGAATTTTCATTATATTTAAAATAATGTAAAATAATCTTATGTTTTATGTATTCTTACTTACTCAAACAGATTACAGCTTCCAGTTCACAGCGCGTGATATTACTCCATTTAGCACCAATTTCACGGCTGCAGTTTTTGTTGTAACTATCGGAAAATTCATTAAACTTTCCCAATCTGACTTCAGATTCTTGGCATTTAAGCAGCTCATCATTGCACTTGAAAAGATCCCCAAAATAGTTGCACTCGGTGGCAATTAAAAGGCAAACTTTGACAGACTCTTTAAAAATAGTTTTGGCCAAGTTGGGTTACAGCCACTTACCCAGCAACAACAATATTCTTAGCATCTTGAGTTCAACTAAAGAGTTTATTTTATTTTACAAAGCTTAAATGGAGGAAAACTTGTTTGTTGGTTTCCTTTATTTAACTTTAATTAAAGACTAATTGTTTCTTATTTCGAGCGAAGCTTTTGTTTTGATGAAGGTGTTTCAGGGAAGTGTCTTGTGTATTTAAAACACAATGGAGTTATAAATAATGAAAGGTTTAAGTTCGTGAAACCTTTTTAGGGTTTTGTTTAAATGAAGATATATATTTCATATTTTGTACAGCTCATAAACCAAGTGTTTCAGCAATATTTCTGCAAGACATGTCATCACAGCGCTGCAAAATCACTGAAATAATTTATAAAATATTATTTATTAAGTGAATTAATTGTTAAAATTTTTTATGAAGTTTAATAACTCACACAGGCATGTGGCCTTTTCCATTTCACATCTTGACACATCATTCCATCTTCCTAGACGCTCTCTCCGACAATGTCGATTAAAGGAATCTATAGTCTCATCATATCGGCCCAATCTGGGTGTAAATCGTAGACAATCTCTATACAAACTCTCGCAGTATTCTCGGCTAGATTGAGCTTCTATTTGCCACAAATTCAGGACGCAAAGGACTGGCAAAGAATATCAAGAGCCTTAAGATGACTTTAAAATATTCTAAAGGATGTAATCCTTACCCACTAGCAGCGTAAGTTTCCACATTTTTGGTAAAAATACGAAAATTTAACTGCTTCATAATAAATTTCTGGGTTTTATTTATATAGCTAAATTGTACAACAAATCATGGTCAATTTATAAATAAAAGGGTTTTTAAAATGACTTTCCTTGGTCTATTTTCATTGAAAAAACTTTTGTGTGGGTTTAATGAAGAAAGTAAGTATCTCAGAGGTCAATTATGCTTTGATTTAAACTAGATAAAATTAAAATAATATTCCCTGACATTCTCCTTGCTCTAATTTAAAATTATCATTATTCAATTTAAAGAGTCCAGGTGTTTTCTCATATTTTTTGTGAGTATATATAAACTGACACTGTGTGTTTCGGGTATCAGTTACTTTAGAAAATGCAGTGGCTCTGTGCTTTTATATTAATTTTATGCCTTGGCTTTTATTCAGCAGAAGCCCAGCGTCAGGATTGCAGAAGGATAAAAGAGCAATGTAGACTCTGTACGCGGCGCTTGGTGGATCCCAAAAACGATCTAGAATCTATAAACAGAGATTGCAGGGAAAAACTGAGGGACCGTTGGGTTTGGCGGGATGTAAGGCGCTGCGACATGCAGATCCTGGCCTGCGAAAGTAAGTTTTAAATTATTTAAAAATAAAAAAATACATTTAGACATTGTATTTTAAAATTACAGATCACGATCAAAGGTTGGACTGTGAGAATGTAGCCAGATTGGCTGGTATGCGGCGTCTTATTGGTTAAGAATATTTAAGTTTTTGTATTTTATAAAACTAAGAACTTCATATTATGGCAACAAGGAGAAAAACCCAATAAATATTTTAAACTCGAAATTTATAATTTTATTTATATAACAAAAGTAATAAATCAGTATATATAAAGCTTTCTTTCTTGCTTATAATATAACAAAAGTAATAAAACAATATATTTAAAGCTTTCTTTCTTGCTTATAATAGAAGGAGTTGCTCATGGCTCTAGAACTTTTGTAATAATTTAAAACCACCTTTAAACTAAGCATAAAAAGAAAGTTAAATATTTTTTTCCAATGCATATTTGCTTTTATATTATTTATTTAATTTTATGATAATAAATTTGTATTTTACATCACATTCATTCACATTCATTAATTCCTCAGGACATCAGCCACATTTTTGCAGGTAACATTATCGCAGCGAACCATGGTCACTGAAATGAAAACAGTTTAAAATCAAAGTACCAAAAAATCTAAAAAATAAATCCCTACATATGCAGGAGGCCCTGACCAGTTGGCAGCGGGTTATCTTCCTCCAAGTTCGATCAGTACGTCGGCAATGATCGTTGTATATATTCACAGTATCATCCTCGGGGCCCACAGTGCCCTGTTGGCGAACACAATCGGCGGTTAAGCGGTCACAGAACCTGCGATTCTCAGCTTCCTGTGACAGGATCTGAGTCACCAAAAGACAGCAGATTGCTAAACAATATATATAAAATATATTTAAATACATAAATATATATATTTAAAGCCTAAAATAAACTTACCCAAGATCAATACAAGTTTCGACATTGCAAGTATAGCTTTTAAGATGGAAGCCAAGATTTACTCTGACTGAATCCAACTTAATTCCTTGCTATTTATACTCCTCGAAATGAATCAAGGAAACAAAGATCTTCAATTGTCCCTGAACAGCTGCGCTGGGGTTTATTTTTCCCTGAATATTATCTCATTCGAGTACAATAACATAGGTCACATTAGCCTAGCATCTGGGCCTAAACAACTGTATTGGAAACAGATCTGTTTGCTTATCTGTTTAAGAACAGAGACTAAAAGTTCAAAAAATACAGCTGGCATCCTTTCCTGGTTTCTGCTCCATATATAAGGCTCAGTTTTTGATCTCACTGTCATGAGTCGAATCAATAACAATAACTTATAATCTAAAGTATGCAACTGAACACTATTGCCTGCTTCCTGCTGCTCCTTGGCTGTGTGGTTATCAATGGCCAGGCACCGGACTGCCGAAAGCTAAGGGAGACCTGCACCAGATGTGTGCGAAGCCTAAATAATCCCATCAACAATGTGGACTTCATGAATGATGGATGCCGGGAGAAGGTGCGCCGCACCTACATTTGGAAGAATCAGACACGCTGCGACCTTCAGGTGATCGCCTGCGGAAGTAAGTTTGTACATCCCTAAAGCTTGAAATAATTTAATTTTTAAATAACAATAAAAATATATATCTTTTCATCCTTTTCCAGCTCACAATAGGAAACTAGACTGTGCAGTTATTGCCGAATTAGCTGGAATGAGAAGGCGAACCTAGAGAAAAATCTGCTAAAACCATGATAAAACAAACCTGGATTATATATAAACCTAATTTTTGACCAAATAAACAATGCATATTTGTAAAGAGATTTGAGTTAGCCAAGTTTCTTGTCTAAGGCGAAGGCTATATGTTCTTGTCTCGGTCTTGGCCTTCAATTTTTCTCGTCTCGTCTCGGCTCGAAGCCCTTCCAGGAATCAACAGTCGCCGTCAGTTGCTGGCAGTCGCTGCATCTTCCACGTACGGGGCATTATCGTAAAGACCAGACTCTGGACCAGACCAGCATCCATCCCATCCCCAAATCTGTGGATGAGTTGAGCCAGGCACGCACCGCACATCGTCATGCTTGTCTTCCACTTGATGCATCCTCGTCATCCCGTCTGGCAGTTCTTCAAAACTTCTTACTGGCTCCCACTGCCCTTCTCGTGCTCCTCATCATTTCCAAAACATAATTTTTCAAACGAAATTGTTTTGATTTTCTTGATGCCATAAAAAATGGGAATTTATTACTCGTCGGTGGTCTGAGATTACAGTCACTGACTTGGCTCAGACGAGCCAGACGAGTTCATATCGGCGGCCTGAACTTGAGGAGAAAATTTCCACGACCTGGGCAAATAGTTGCCTATTTGCTTGGACTAAGTTAGCAGCGATCTGGTTTCGGGTCTATAATTAAAATCTATCCTAAGTGCGTCGAAATTATTTACACAATTGCCATTGTCAGTAGTATAAAAGATGAAGATACAGCTAGTGATGCATACAGTTTCCCTAAACTCATCTGAAGGGTTTCAATACGAAGTTAACTTTTAGCTGTTTAGTGGGTAACTTAAGGTTTTAATCTTTCTTAATAATTAAATTGAGAGAATTATTTTCTAGTGACCTTTGTTATCCTGCAATATGTTGGGCACAGTGAAGCTTGCTTAGAAATAATTGAGCAGGCTCTAGGTATTAGGCCACATAGGGAAAATGGTAGGAAAATGGGTCATCAGCAGCCTCTTAAGCAACCACAAAAAGCACCTGCACCCCATAGAAGAAAACCAGGACCTGTGAGACCTCCAAGGAGACCTGAAAGACCCAGGCCAAGACCTATCATTGGGCATCCAAAACCCTTTATAAAGCCTTTGCCTCCGCACACTCTACCTCATCCTTCTCAGTGGACTTTTCCACCTTTGCCTTGCTCGAAGCCCACTGAAGATCCTTTTCTTGATTCATGTGTTCCCTGGAATGCAAACAAACCAGGCGGTCCCTTGATACCCATACCCACAAAACCTCCATCAGATCCTGAGATTCCCCAAAAGGATTCCGGCTGTGGATATCCCCAACAATGTCCTTCCAAAGAGGAGTTACGTGAAGAGCTACATATCTGCCTTGAACGTATTGAATTATTGATTACCAGAATATTATTCTGTCAGGCTGACCAAAATTAATGCATAATCCCGATAACTTTTATATTGTTAAACCAACAAATAAAAATGCTATACTTTCCATGAGTTTAAAGTTCACTTTTCTCGAGTTCAAATTCTGAGTTCTGTTGATTTAATGAAACTAAGCAATGCCTGGCCTCTCAATATGCTTTTAATATAAACTGTGTGAACGCGTGTATGTCCATGTGAAGTGCTTTTTAAATACTTGTAGCGGTTTAAGCTTTTACCCTTACCAGAATTCCAAACAAACTGCCATCCCAACCCGATCCCCAAGCCAGAAACTCCCACCCGACACCCACTTGAGTTCACGTCATGAACATGATTATGTACTTTATGAATGTGCAGAGAAGCGATTTGGTTTCTAAACCGCAACGAAGCTAAGATACTCTACAAATCGCACCTGAGTTGAGGGGAATTAACGAGACACTTGGAATAAAATTTACTTTAATAATAATAAATAAATAATATTTAATATTTTCTTGCCCGTTATAGTCATTATTTGCTTTATTACTTTACTAGAAAAATTTTAAGGAATATTTATAAAACAAATGAGGCATAAATTCCTTAAGGAATTCTTTAATATATATCCCAATACCTAGCTTAAGAGGTACTCTAGTTTAGCTCATCGACCCTCTCAGCTGACAGGGCATAGGTGGTGATGATTTTTCCACTCAGCCTTTTGCCATGCAACTGCTTATATAATATTTGAAAATTGAAAATCTTTTTGGCGCTGCACTTGAAAAATGCTTAGCCCAGGCCCAGAGACCAGGCCATGATGATGAACTTTGTAAAACTCTTGACCACATTTGCCGCACACCCCCTCCCCCCACAGCTTCCCTGCCCTTTTGCAGCGTCTTTCCTTTCCACTTTTGGACATGTCTGACCAGCTGACGTCCTCAACAGGGCAGCAGGAGTGTGGCGCTGGAAGGGGAATCGTTACTGGGGAGTGGGAGCAATGCAGGGCTCTTGACTTTAGCGCCACTTGTAAGTGTAAATTTTATTTGAGCCAGCAAAGTACGTACCTACATACACATGTAGACACTCCGCATATAACCATGCCCTTTGTCAAGTGCTCGGCCAAGTGCCTAGCCTCGGAATCGGACTTTGAATCGGATTCGGACTTGGTCTTGGACTTGAAAGTATTATTTTTTCTTTTTGGGGGAGCTTGGAGTGCGGGTCTCGGTTTCGCTGGAGTTTGGCGTCGTGTCGCTGACAGCTAAGTGGTGATAATCGCTTTTGAATTGAATTCGAGCAAGTAAATTTACACGCCGTCCAAGTTGCGATTCAAAAATGCAACAGAGCAACGATTCAAGAGCTCTTGGACACTGCCCATTGTCTCCAACTCCAGCTCCAGGTTTATCTCTGGACCCCACCAGCTGCTGCCGTCTCCCTTTCTCTGTCTTTGTGGGCCGGGCGTTTTGGTTTTTGTGTTTTGGCTGCGGCTTTATTTGAAAGGACCAACAGGAGGGGCTCCCTACAGCTGCTACTGCGGTTTGTTTTGGCTGGTTACTGCGGCTTCTAATTTGTGAACTGGATTTTGGGGCTTCTGGAAACGGAAGCCGCACTTGTAAGTCATTAAATCAGAACCTAAAGCCTTAAGCGCCGCATCTTGCATGCCTTTAAAGTGAGATAAAGTTTATATGTTTATAGTTCGCATTCAGAATATGGGTTATGGAATATTACCGTCTTTAAATTGTTACAAATTGCCACACGTGGCCTTCAAAGCATCTGTGTCTTGTTAAACAATAGCTTTAAGTTATTTTTAAACAAAACAAAAGACTTTCAGCGGTCTTTAAGAAATCTTTTCAATAAATACCTACCACTAATTGGGTCATCTTTTAAGGTATTAAAAATAGTACCTTCCGGGTCATATAAAAAAGTTGTCTAGATTTTTATAAAAGCCCAAGTTTGTGCTAATTTTGAGCACAGATTGTAACCGAGGTTTCGGTGAACCACAGAAAGATAATGAAATTTACTGTGGGTTTTGGTAAGGATATAGGACCACTTTTTGGCTGAAATAGTTCCTTATTAGTACTTTTTTATAGCACTTCTGATCCTGGGCCTTTGTGTGAGTGTCCAAGCTCAAACTCCAGAGCCAGATCTTCGTGACGTTTGCCGGCGACAGAATCGAAGATGTCTGAGCCGAGAGAATCTCAATGGCGAGACTAATGAGGTCACAAATGTCTTTAATAATCATTGCCGTAGTTCGAACCGTAACTGGCGGAATGTCACACGATGTGAACTAGCACGGGCCAATTGTCAATGTGAGTATGAATATATATAAACAATTTCGTGATTAAATAATGAATTGCCTATTGCAGTGACCCTTGTCAGGTGCTCCATTCTAAGCTGCGCGAATGTTAGGAGGGCTCTTGGTGGTGGTGGTGGCGGCGGCGGCCGTGTAACAACTCCTCGAAGCCCTACGGACCCTACGGACGACCCATCGCCTAATCCCGAACCGACCCGCAGTAACCCATCAAATAGACCTCGCACTACCACTCGTCGATCTCGCACTACCACCCGCCGAACGCGCACTACCACCCGCCGACCGCGCACCACCACTCGAAGGGGTAGACGAACAACTACTCGAAGGACTCCAACAACTAGAAGGCCTGGACGAACTACTACTCGACGCCGGACTTCCCGTCCAAGAATCACAACTCCCGGAATCCCAGCAACTCGAACTCCTCGACCACCTCGGGAGCCCACTGATTAATATATTCCAAAATGATTTCGATCTCATAAACAACAAATATTTTAACCTGCTTAAATAAAACACAATAATTTCAATGCTCTCTAAAAAATAAAATGTTTTTTTAAGCCGATTAGTGAGCAGAAGCTCCAAGGGAAGCGAACCAATTTTTTAACTCTTATTTGAAGGCTGTGAAGGCGGCTCTGCTTGGACATACATTTGGCTACATTATTAAAATATATTGTAATATATTATACATTGTATATAATAAAATATTTCAGAATATATTAACATTTTAAGACTATTCAGCTTCATCAGTTTGATAATTTTCCTCTTGAATTTCTTCATTATAACTTAAACCTACTGTTGTGGTGGGAAACGTAGATTGTTCAGTTTTCTGGTCTAAATTAATGTGACTCAAACTTTTGTTCTGAGTCCTATTCTTTAAACCTTCTAGTCCCATAATTTGTATTAATTTTTTTGTATTGCTCCTGTATTCCTCATTCGGCAATGAAGAATAAAAAAATATTCCTGCCAGGCAAAGTCCGAAAACCATTCCGATTGATAGGCAAACGCAGCTTCTTTTGTTGAAGCGACCTTTTAAAATAAATTAAAAATTAGTCATTTCACTACTAATTTCTTTAATTAAAACTCACTCACTTTCATTGAATAGAGATCGCTGTCGATTGTGGTTAGCCAATTTGTTATTTAGCTTAGCAGAACTTATTGGTATCATACTTGGCCAAGTTTTAATTTACGAATAAACGTTGAGCGAGTTGTGTTATCGTATTTCTTATAATTTTCAAGAATGCTTAACAATTGTACAAACATTAAAAATGCATACTTAATGCGTAGCTAAATGAGGTGATTAAACTCCGCTAAAATTTTATAAATATAAATATATACGCAGATGTCCAATTATATTTCTGTAAAGTACCAAAACCCCCACAGGCTAAGTAAGAATTAACAAAAATATAGAGAGAGCATTGATGTTTTTATTTTTCTCGCATAAAACTTGGTCTGTTATCATGTATATCCTGTGGGTGAACTCAGATCTAGTCAACAACTAAGTCGAGGGGAGCCTTGTAGTTGCAGATGTAGGAGCACGCCGTGTGGTAGAAACACGATCTCCTTCTAGAGCTCGCCTTATATTCTCACAGCTCAAGGTAGCACAGCGCTCGATGGTCACTGTAAAATATTTAAGTAATATAATTACAAAATTAAGGTACTTCTCCAAATCTTTAAGCTTACATTGACAAGTAGCCCGGGCGAGTTCGCATCGGGTGATATTGCGCCATCTTCGATGGGTACGGCGACAACGTGCATTCAGGATATCCGTAACTTCAGATCTGTTGCCGTGAACTGGAATACGACTCTGACACCTCAGACTTACAGTCTGGCAAATTTCACGAGGAGTTGGCTCACGGGTTTGAGCCTGAACAGCAGCCAAAAGGCAAGCAATAACTAGAATCCCAAAAAGGGAAATAAAATAAGCAAAGGAAGAAATTTTTAATTGATAATATTCTTACCAAAAAGCACAGCAAGTTTGGACATCCTAATAGTTTCACTTAAACTTCTGAACTAAAAATGTGTAAATACCAAGGCTTTTATAAAGAACCAAGACAGCTGATGGAGAAAGCCTACAATTTATGAAAACGTGTCTTTATTATGTTCAGGAAGTACACAAAATGTTCTATTCTTTGTATTTAAAAATAAGTATTTTTCATTAAACATTTCCTGGTTGTGAAATGGCTTTTATTTCTTTATTAATATAATTTACTTAATTGTTTTAAAACATATGTTAAACCCACTGCATCTAGTGATAGGTGATTATATAAAGACCGGTTGGGCAGAGTCTTCTGTAGTTCTCGCCCAGAGCCATTAAAATAATGAATATCAAAGCTATAGTAAGCCTATTTGCTGGTAAGTTTTATTATAAAAAATCAGCGATTTAAATAATAAATTTTGATTATAAATCTTTGCCTTATAGTCCTCTGTCTGGCCTTGGTTGCTGGCCAAGACCGGGACTGCGATGAGTTGCAACGAAGATGCGAGCTCTGTATAAGGACTCTCAATGACATAAATGACACCAGGATGCCCGTCTTCAACAATGAGTGCAGGGCGAAACTCCGAAGAACCTGGCGCTGGAGGAATGTTGGCCGTTGTGAACTGACCAAACTTAATTGCATGGGTAATATAATAATACGATTTTTTATATCTGACATCTCTTTAAAACTCTAATTGTGTTTTTCTATTGCTTCTACAGGCATCAATCGTCGCATGAACTGTCAAGATGTGGCGGAGCTTGCTGGAATGCAACGCATCAGGACCTAATTCCATTTAATATAATAATAAAACGAATAAATAAAAACTTATAGAGCATTAAAATACAAATTGAATACTTTATTAACAACAAATTTGATTGGGCAGAACTACGGCATATGGTTAAATAATAATTTATTTATTATTGTTCTGAATACTTAATAATTTGTAAGGCTTTTTATTGAAATTTATAGACAAATATTTAGGAAAAATCTTACAAGAATAATAAATAACAATTTGTTCTTATAAAAATTTTAATAATATTTCTTAAGTATTGTTTGTTTAAAATTAATTATCAAAAGAGTATGTTTTAGACTCTAAGCCTCTTTTTGGGGTAATATAAAATATATGCCTGATGTCTTCCAAGGTAAAAAGCTTCTCCCGCAGCAATCGTAGCTTGATCTTATTCAGCATTAAGTCCCACATTGTAGGTTGAAGCTTTAAAAGAGACTTATTATTTCAAAGAAAAATCCTTACAAAATGTACAAAAACTAAATCTTTTGTAGAGCATTAAGTTTTTTATTTTTATTAATTTTTAATTCAATATATAGTAAGATCTTTTCTATTCCTTTTCTATTCGGAGGGCTCTGGGCGACTAGTTGTTGTAGTAGTAGAAGTAGTGCGTTCCTCCCTCAGGGCTCTCCTTACATTTTCACAGGATAAGGTGGAGCAGTTCTCAAGGGTCACTGCAGAAAGATATTATGAAATTAATAATTTAAATATAAAAAACTTGAAAACTAAAAACTCACAGCGACAAGTGGCCCGGGTGAGTTCGCATCGGGAAATATTGCGCCATCTTGGGTTCGTTCCCCGACACCATTGATTGAATATCTCCGAAATGTCGTTGTTACGACCATTTCTGGGCTCATTGCGGAGACATCTCTCATCTTGACGTTGGCAAATTTGTCGATTGATCGGCCGCCGAGTTTGTGCCTCAACAGTCACGAAGACAAGGACAATAATGGCTTAAATACAAACATTTATTAAGGAAAAATGTAACTCGAAGGATGTGTAACATCCTTACCAAAAAGCAGAGCAATCTTCGACATCTTGGCTGGATTCTACGATTTTGTTTTGTGCTGAAATCGAGCAACAGCCTAGGCTTTTATAATGTGCAAGAAGTTTGCGGAAAAGCATGTATTTAAAAAATGATTTCTTTATCTTCAGGAAGTAAAAACAATAATCAAAAGGCGACCTATTTATCAAATATTTCCTGGTTTTAAAAGGGGGTTTTATTCCCATATTGTATAACATTTATGTATTGTTTTAAAACATCTGTTGAACTTGCTACACATAGTGCTTGGTGTTTCTATAAAATCGGGTTGGCATCAGCTGTAGTTAGCCATCTGAGAAGTTCTCAACCAGAGCCAACAAGCTAAAATAATGCATCTTAAAGCCATTCTAGCCCTGTTTGCTGGTGAGTCCTTAATCTTGGGCAAAGAAGATTGTGTCCTTTATAAAATTATATATCCTGATCCACAGTCCTCTGTCTAACTTTGGTCTCTGGCCAAGATCGAGACTGCGATGAACTGACTAGAAGGTGTGAGACCTGCGTGAGGCAACTCAATAACGACAACGATCGCAGGATGCCCACCTTGAACAGGGAGTGCAGGAGCAGGACACGTAGGACTTGGCGTTGGAGGGATGTAGGACGTTGCGAACTCACCAGATTGAATTGCCTGGGTAAGTTATTTATAATAATTATTTAATTTCAAAAATATCAAGTGTAATTTCTATTATTTTAGGATGGAATCGCCGCATGAACTGTGCCGACATTGCTGAGCTCGCTGGCATGCAGCGCATTAGGTCTTAAATTGCCAACATTTCACTAATTTCATTACATTTTTACGAGCATATTTGATGAATTTATAAAAATAAAAGAGAGAGCATTGAAATTAAAACAGTGGGAATTTTATTTAATGTAGACATATAAACTAAGGAATAAACTCTACAATTTAAATTTCTTCACGCCTATTATTCATGGCATAACGCACAATTCTATCTTCTATTTCATAATATAAATCTGTTTCTGGATTCTGCATAATTTTAGAAAAGGGCCGTCTTAGGACGTTGAGAATTCGGGATGTTGTTTGCTCATTATAACTCTCAATATCCTCAAATAACTCAGTTTCAGTAGTTAATTGGTCATCTAAATGTAATAAATCCATATCCGATAATTTTTTGTGTTCAGCATCTAAATCTAAATCAAAGTTGAAAAGCGTAACGTGATCATTGTAATTATTATACGAAAACGTAACGTCTTCGTAGCCCGAGTAGTCCAAATCAGGCCGTTGTAAGTGATCTTCGGGGATATCTTCTTGAATAGCCTTAGGTAGTCCAAAGTCTGTACAATTATTCCTTATTTAATTACATATTTTATGGCGGTATTTATAAAGGACTTACCCGGCCAGAGAAACAAAAAGAAAATATGAAAATAAATGGAATCTCTCATTTTTTAAACCTCTTGTGTCTTTCAGCTCTTAATTAAAATATAATACTGCCGGCTGCCCTATAAAAATGTCGTTGCATTTATTATTTGCACACGTTCTGTTGTTTAAACAGCATTTAAAAATTTATAAAAATTTATACAAATATATATTTTATTTACTGAGCATTTTTATTAAAGCTCAAAAGATAAAGTTTTACATCGAAGTTAGAATACTCTTGAACACAGAAAGAAAAACATTTCATAGGGCTTATTACTTGTTAGTTTTTTTAACTATAAAAAATTAATTACTATTAAACTATTTATAAGTCTTTTTAGTTAATTAAAATGTGTATATATAAATAAACTTAAGTCTTTAGACAACATTTCATTTAATTAATTTAATTTTGGATTTTATTAAAGCATTAACTGTAATTTATTTAATCATAATTATAATCCAAAAAGCTTATCATCGTTCCCCTTTAGTAAGCTTCACCACGAACCCCAAGAGAACCCACCACAAGCGCAGATCGGTCGAGAGAATCGATATATAGCCACTATAATACCCAACGCCTCTCGCTGGTAAACAAAAGTCGGTCAGAAATCCACGAGAGCCAGACGCCAAAACAGGCCTTTCTGGCTCACAAAAAATAGAGCGAAAATATAAACTGGCAGGCAGCTAGGCAGGCGTTAATGCGAGAACAAAATATTGTTTAAACAAGAGACCAGATTCTGTCACTGTGGCTCGATCTATCTGCCTGAATACACAATGTGATAACGAAGATTGTCGTCAGTCGTCAGATGTATCGCACACACCAAACCGAGATTCAAAAACCGAAGAAATAACACAAATAATACTCTTTCGTATATATAGAAAATAGATAAAACGTACTAGGAACAGTCCAATTTGTTCGGCAGCCAGAAACAGTCACGTTTTGGCGGTTCAATTCATTCGATTTCGGGCTAATTCGGGCTAAATAGTGACTGATTGAGTGATTGACTGACTGAGGCTGAGTGAGTGAGTGGGCCAATCATGTCGAATTACACGCTGCTGCGTCTGACCAAAGTGCAGCAGCCGTATCTGCATTCGGTGGGCAGCAACTACGCGGCTCTGGCCAATGTCGACGGCTTCTACGGACCGACCTTGGAGGCCGGCCTGCTAGATTTCCACTCCAACGGAACGGCCACCCATGCAAATCTGACGGCGGACAGCGTTCTGGTGCTTATCGGCGAGGAGAACTATAGCTATCGCTCCACCTCGACCATTGTCCTGATGGTTGCCGCTTGGATACTGCTCATCCTTGGCTTTGTCTTCTGCTGCTGCGCCGAGTGTTGTGGCGTCAGTGTTTGGCGTGGCAAGGAGCGTTCCAGCAGCGACTCTCTGAATCAAGCGGAACAGGGTAATAATCGGGGAGCAGGTGGGCGTGAAAACTTCTCTAACTTTGCTGTTGCAACTGCAGGTGAGTCGTCGTCCAAGTTTTTCATTTCATTCTCAAAGCTTTCTGTTGCGGGTTCGGGGCCATTTGCATCGCCTACTTTTAGGCCGACATTGGAAATTGATCAATCCCTGGGGGTTGTACAGAAGCCACGGCCAAGTTATCTCCTTTCCGTGAAAAACTGAGATTGCAGAAGCTGGGCTCAAAAATTCTTGTTTTTGAAACTTATAATAATATTTGAAATATTTTTAAAATTTGCTAAATAAAAACTAAATAAAACACATTTAATATAAAGTTATTTACATTTATAAATTTAATTTTATTTATTTTAAAATTAATTTTAAAGCACCTTGTTAAACTAAATAAAAAATAATACCAAACACGATGAGCTATCAGTGCGCTCAGCTGGCATTCCTAAACTACTTTTCGCAACGTTTGTGGAGGCGGAAAGAGCGGCTTGGGAGCTTCGCTCCTCTGCGGAACAGAACTGCCTGCCTCATCGATATCATAAAATATTTGGCTATTTTCTCCGTATTTCGTTTCGCTTCGTTTTTGGCAAATTTGGTATGCGTTTTGGCTGAAAATTGGCTTTTGGCCAAGTAAACGAAATGTACAGAGGAATGAATGCTTCTGCACAAATATTCGCACACAAACATTCTAGCAGAGAACCGCATTAACACTGGAAAAAATATAGGTTCAAGGGTTTAAGGATTTAAATCAAAAAACAATTAAATTATTATCGGAAAAAATTAAATTATAACAATGAAATAAGATTTATACTCAGTTTATCATTAAAGTCTATAGAAACATTGAAAATAAATACATTCTAAGTTGAGTAAAAAAGATTTTCCATTTGCTTGATTGTTTTTTATTTTAGTCGTCAAACATCTCGACAAAACCACCAAAAAATATATCTTTATATTGGACAAATTAAAAGAAAGGCATACATTTAATAAAAAATTGTTTATAATGTTTGTAGTACAAATTTTATACCTCTAATATTTTCTCTCCGTGCATAAAGCAGAGCCTAGTTTCGTCCGATAATTCGGTTGCATGTGCTGTGCTCAATGCAGCTTCTGTTTGCATCCTAGGCAATTAGCATTGTCTCGAAGATATTGCGTTTCATTAGGCCGATATCTGTATAAATGTATGTGTTTAAGTGCATCGTGTATTTATGTGTGCCTCTCTGTGTATGCGTATGGTTGTTAGCCAAAGTGCACAACAGTCAATGGGTCATTTCGATAACGGGGCCCGAAATTTGTTGCAAAATTTGTTTGGCATTTAAGCCTGAGACTGGGATTTGTGTATTGTTTGGGGGCTGCCAGAGGCTTAAGTTGTTGCATTCCCCGGCCGTCGATTTTTGGTGTGCTTTTGTGTTTTGGCATTTCGGCTTAACAACCAACAATGAAACCGTATTTTGTTAGCCAATTGTGAGTAAGCACAGATGATGGGTTCAAAGTGCACAATAATGGTATTTTTGTTACGCCCATTTAAGCCCAGAGAAAAGTGAGTTTTGATGTTGTTATGGGTGTATGTTTTGTGTTCTCATTTTTTATGTTTTATTCAAAACAGAATGCAGTTTTATTTATTGTTTGAGGTACTAACAAAATAACCTCATTTTATGTTAATTATTTAAAATATTCCAATAGAAAACTGTACAAATTCGATGAAATAAATAAATCCAAATGAAAAAAATAAGCTTTATCCTTTCTATACAAATACCCTTTCTTTTCCATTGGTGGGAAATATTTTAAATGGCTTGTAATATTATAGAAACCAATTTAACTTTCAGCTTTTTCAAGTTAATATTTATGAACATGTTTGTAAATAGATACTTAAAGAAACATTTGGACATCTTAGACTCTCCGTGATTTTCTGTATTTATTATCACCGCAAGATAGGATCAAGATCAATAGTCCTGCTTGGTGTACGACTAACCCACATAATGCCATCCTTTCAAGCCACCTCACTGTGTGTGGCACATACAATTTTTACAGTTGAGCGCATTTGGCCCATTTCGATAACAACATAGAAGCGTCTTAGTATGTCAATGCAATAAATTCCCCTACTTTCGTTTCGAAACGGTGGCCACAAAACGTGCCTGCTCCGGGTAGAAGAGTCCTTCCCCTCGGCCAATAGTTTGCTTAGTTAATATCCCCGTAGCTTCTGCAGCTCCACACGTTCAACTTAAAGTTGAGAACCATAAAAAACTGCGCCAAGTCACAAATGTTTTATGAAACTTTTGGTTTTCATATATATTTTATTTAGCCCCGACGCTCATTTCGCTGCACAAGAGTTTTAATATAAAACTTCGGCCTGTGCCGCGTTGCCACTTCTTCTTGTTCGAGGCAACTGCAGTCGATGCTGTTCCTCGACTTTGCTGTTCAGGAATTCATAACCGCATTTCCCGCTCTCTCTCCGGAAAATGTGGGGAAGAGTGGAAGGCCAGGAGGCGCAGTTGTACATACCAATTGCTTATGTATCGGCAATATGGGGCTACGGGCCAACACCCCCCTCTGTGTGGAGAACCGCATCGACAACCAACAACGGTTTCACCCATTTCACCCATCGAGTCCCAGCTGATGCGGCAAAAGCTCGGAAGTATAATAAGTTTTTGTCTTCAACTGGAATGGAGCAGGAATGCTCGCCAAGTTCTACGCCTCGAGTTGAATCTATAATTCAGTTTTCCCAGCTATTTCCTTTTGTCTTCGATGCCTAGGCCACTTTAAAGTGTTCTTAACAAATTTTGCCAAAGGCACACAGGAAAAATATAATAAATGCACTCTGAAATTAATCCTTTTTGAGATAAAATTCCAATGTTATAAAGGATAATCCTGGGGTAAAGTTTGGGAAATTATTTAACCAGCCATAGGGCAAAGAAAGTTATAAAAGAAAAGTATTTTGTACTTATAGAATTTCCTTCCTTTTTATTTTGCGGAAATTATAAGACGATTTATCAACAATTTAAGACTTTTCCTAGTTAAATAGTATTTATTTTTAATAAGCTTTTATTTATAAAAACGCCATAGCTTAGTCCTGGCATATTATCGATTTTAGTCGCCTAAAAAGTAATAAAAAAAATGTATTCTGTATCCTTCACATTATAAATTCTTATCTTATATCACGCTCTGCATAAAGAATCATGTTCTGGATTCTCGGCGAAAAAAAAGTAAGAGAACTTTTTATTATTTATGCAAGCAAAAATGCGTAAAAATTTTCTCTCAACTTTATTTGCTGTTTACGCGCTTCATTTGCCGGGAACCCAAACCCACCCACTCGCCTTTAGAGCCACCCACCACCCGGTGGCGCCCACTGTCCCGATAATTCGTGTACATCATTTTTTACAGCTCCTCATCAGTTGGTGGCTCTGCTTAGTTAGTCTTTCATGGCACTTTGATTGCTCATTTGGCATTTATTTGATGATGCCAGGACTCTGTACTGCCTGCCTGTCTTCCTCTCGGGTCCTTAAATTATTCATTGTGCGTGTGCTGGGTCGGGGCCTGGCTCCTGGTTCCTGGTTCCTACTCCTAACATCTTCTCAATCCTGCGATGAGCCCAGCGAATTTTTTAAAATATTCATGTCCCGCCGCTGGCTAGCGAAACGAGCAAAAAAGCGACAGACAACTCGCTGAACGAAGGCGACCAACTAAAAGTGCGTAATTTTTACCGACAGCGCATTGAAAATATCGCCGCCAGCGATAACAGCAGACATCCATCGAGGAGTGGTCAGTGGATGGGGAATTGAGGGATTGGGAGGATGGAGGTCACGGCGTCCTACGTGAGTTTGTAACTTGCACTCTGGGCCAGGTCCAGAGCGAAGGCGTATTGGATTTGCGTCATGTTTTAGCCAGCAATGAAGCGTGAGAAGGCATCAAAAGTGGACCCTAATTCAGATGAGGGTCTGGAAAGGTTTTAAATTAAAATTTAAAAATTAAAATCTATATAAAATAAAATTAATAGAAACTGTGTAACATTTATCAAGCTTAGAAAACGTTTAAATCTTAAGAATGTATTTGTTTATAGAACCATTATTTGCAGGTACTTATTTTGATAATAATTATATTAAAAATGTTGAAAATATATTTGGAAATCTGTTTAAAATCATGAATCTTATTTTAAATCATTTTAAGATTTTTAATAAATATTTAGGCTCACCTTAGCCAATATTTCTCCTGCAAATCCACTTGCCTCGTTGCTTTTGCTTTGACATTTCATCTAATTTGTATTTATTGTGTTGGATTTCTTTTTTTTTACTCAAATGGAGCATAAAATTTACATTTTTTATTAGCGCTGGCTACTTCAAACATGGCTCTATCCATCTCGAAGCACCCTCCACTGCTGTTATATATAGTATACCTCCTTCACACGTTCGATTATTGATTGTGAGGCGGCAGTGAAAGATGCTCGATACTTGTCCGAAATGAAATGGGGGAGCGTTCGTGCTCGATGCTTGCAATTTTGAAATTCAGGTCAATTGCATTTGTTTTATCGATGGGAGAACGACCGACCAGGCGATTCGTGCATTTGAAGCTGTCAATTTGCAATTTGATTAAGTTGAATTTAATTGCTTTTGTTCCTATAATTATATAGAATAAATGCAAATTGCAATGGTTTTGTGCTGTGGTGCCATTTATATTTTGATAAATCACATTAAACATATATGTATATCTAGTGGGGGTTTGCTTCTTTTGTTTGACCATTTAAAGTGGTCAATAAATACATGTTTGAATATGAATTAATGGATTAATTATGGTGTCACAGAAAGGCAAGTCATTGGCTTAATGCTTGATCAATAAAACGGATGGCTTAAATCGGAATAAATGTGTATGGAAAACAAGCAACCTGATTAAATTATTGAGGCTTTATTTGGGAAAGCTGCGCTCCTTGATTGGCATTTAATGCTTCTTCCGCTTTAGCCATAAATCCTTCGCCCATTCAGACCGTTTCAATTGCCCACTTAGCAGCCTTTCAACACAAATTACCATAATTCGAGCCTTTTCTTCATTCTCCTTTCGCTCTCCTTTTGAAAAGGCTCACACACACATACACACACTTAACCTTTAATTAAGATACTCGAAAGTTTTCAATATTAAGCTCAATTGTATGCACTGGCGCCGCATTGTCGGCTCCCTTACACCATGAAGCAGGTTCCCATTTTCCGCTTTTTCACCAGGTCCTACGTGCACTGGGGAAAGCTGGGGTTAATTTAATTTAAGATCTATTTTTTTGGGATTTATTTATTGTATTAATATTATGTGCTGTAATGGAAAACTATATTTAGGTTGAGATATTAATCAGAAACAGATTTAAAATATTAAAATCTCCTTAAAGTGTCTTAAAATATGAAACTATTTAATAAAAAACGTTGTTTGCTTAAAAAAAGATCTTCAAGATATTTTAGATAATTTATATTTATAAATTAAGCTTTATAATATTATTTAAAGCAATTCATAAGACATAAAATAATGCTCAATTTTAAGATCAACTTGCCCCTAAAGCCAAACCCATTATATTTTTATCTCTGTAGGGGTCCCATGCCTTATGCCCCCCTTTCAACTGGCTCTCCCAACTCCCATCATCATCCTGTTCCCCATTGCACGCTCACATGTCAAGTCCTTGCAATTTTCCATAACGAAATTAACGCCATGCCAGGCGGCGCTGCAAAGTATGCAACGTAAATTTTTGCGCCGAACCAATAAAAATAATTGAGGCAAAAGAGCCACATGTGATGGCTGACGGGGCGAATGGAGGCGGGAGTGTCAAGGGGGGAAGTGGAAATGCAGGGGTCTTGGCTCGAATGGCAATTTTGCTTTTATTGCCTGACTGCCTGATGACGGGAACTCCTCAGTGCCCCGCCATGTTCAATCCGTCGTATTGTCACTGAGAGGAAAACATAGTTTAAAAGTTTGATTCTATAATTGTATCTGTATTTTAATAATACCTCCAATGATGGGTACTTTCAAATTAAATATATAATTTCAGCTTTATAAATAATAACCTTATAAGTAAGGTTACTTTTGATGGTAGTGGAAAGGTAAAAAGGCTGTTAGTTGACCTTAAAAACCTTTTCCTTAACTTTAAATACATACAAAATATATTTCTTGTTCTTGGAATACGTTGACAGATTCAGAATATAATTATGAACCGTAAAAGGTATTAATTTATTAAGTATTATATATTTTCTTTATGTGCATTTGTGTAATGTTAACGTTGGCGCCTTTCGCCTGGCTTTTAAGTGCTCAGCTCTTTGTTGTGGCTCGCCTTTGTTGTTGCAGCTTTGCTTGCTCTTATTGTTGTTGTTGCTTCTGCTGATTCTCCGATTATTGTTGTTGTTACTTACTCCCCTTCTCCTTTTCCCCCTGCCCACCCCCTTTCTCTCTCTCGCTGAGCCTTTATGCCACTGTCATCGCTCGGTTTGCACTTGCATTTATACTTGTTTTCATTTCCGTTGCGCGCTTATCACATTATTGCAAGCTCATTGCCGCGGCTTCTCCTTTGACGCACACGCACACAGCACACACCACTTGCTGCCCCACACAGCACACAGATACAGGCACTTATACATGGGCAAGGAGCAAGTTGCTATCAGTCAAGCTGTCGCGGTTTCTCCTTTGGCAAAAGGTGATTCTGTCAGTGTGAGAGAGCAAGGATATCATTCATGCTTTTTATTTTTAATAAGGAGTACGTCAAAGGGATTAAAGTATAACTTTATAAATATATAATAAACATTAAATGTAGTAAAATATGTCTACATATGTATCCTTTAAAATAAAACGCTTTAAAATGTGTTATTACTATTTTGATTTTAAATATGTACATTTAGAAGTGAAATTAACTGACAGAATCCAAAGACATTAAAACATATTCTAAAATTATATTCTAAAATATATTCTAATGTCTTTGCAGAAACCCACAATATATGTTCTTAAAAAGCCTTCAGCTTGATTAGCTTTAATAGTCAAATATCGATTTATTCAACGCTATCAACACAGCCTGTAATCCCTTGTCAATGTCTCTCTTAGTTTCCTCCTCCCGGAATAAAGGAGCTGGGAAATTAAACATCGAAAAACTGTCAAATCCTGACTTTTGCAGCAGCTTGAACATTCCCTCCTCGGTTCACACAATTTTGCATAGGCATTAATAAATAATTTGGAACGTGTGAATGATTTTCATATAAATCGCCGCCAAGGAGGAGGAGCAAGACCAAGCACCGAGGAAGGAGCTATAGCCATAGCCATGTGTGTGTAACGTTTGTCTACTTCTCTGCAGCTCATGTAATATTCATGATTATTTGAAATTTGCGCTTCGTTATCCTTTATTCTTTATCCGTTCTCCCTTTTTATGTTTTGGGCGAGGCAGACGACAATCATATGTTAACGCGACGCCTTCTTCGCCTTCGTCGCCTGCACAGATATGCGCCACAATATACTCGTTCATAGATATAGCAATGGCAGGATATATACATATACGAACGTGTCCATAAGGGGTTCTGTGTGTGTGTCAGGAGAGGCGGAGGGGAGGGTCCTTGCATACCAACTGAGCGTAATCGGGTTTTCATGCTTTGCTGCCACGCAGGACACTCTGGGGAATTCCTCCAATAGCATTGATAGCAACTCAACTCGGTGCGACTTTGGTCCGTCAATATCGCCGGGCAAACTGTTGCGTCGCCCACACTCTAGCTTCCTATATACCCACCCGACTTTTTTCGTCTTTGTCACATGTTTGTTGCTGCACTTGGGAAAATTTGGAAGCATCTAGGATATATTTGTAGCTTTAAATAAATTAGGAAATAAATAAATGGAAGCTATGCTGTTTAATGTTTCCTGAATTTCAAGGCTTTAAGGGCAGCAAATAACAAATAAATCCAGTAAATAATAGTTAGAGGTCGTATATCCTTTTTTTTGCCAAGTGTCCTTGCTACATTCAGCTAGTTTCCTCCTGTCTGTGTGCCACTTCCGTGGCCAGGCTTATCAGCGTTCGTCCTTCGTTATTGTTGTGGCTCCCCCGGTGCACTTTTTGCTGCAACTTTATATGCAATGCCGCCAAAAGCGAGCTACCGACGAGTGCTTCCTATACCGCCACCCCTCAATTTGCCGCCCATCCAATGTCAATGGCTTTTTGCTGCCACTCGACTAGGGCTGGGGCGTGGCAAGAACAAGCAACCCACCGTCAGAGCCTGACTGCATGGCGATAACAGACAACAAGTCGGAACTCCAACACCAAACTCCCAGTTTTGTTGACAAACTGAGAAACAATTATGATTGATTGTTGGTCCACGTTGGCTTTTCTTCCAGGAAGTCGCCTTGGCTGACAAGGAAGCCAACTATGCCCAACTCTACTAAAGTAATTTTTGAGATCGCACAGGTAGATAGACAGTTGGTAAAGATTCCTGAACAGGGAGGAATCTTTAATGGGAAACTTTAAGTTTCAAATTGCATTGACGGACAAAAGTTAGAGGAAACTCTAAAGAAAACATTGAAGAACACTGAAAAGAAGTGTAGTTTTTAGAAAACTTTTACTGAGATATTTTAGTATCATTATCAGCGGAAAACAAACCCACTTTAAGCCTCAAAACGTAATTAAAATAGAATTTAAAGAAAGAGTTTCAAGTCACAATAATTCTCCCATTTCCCATAAGAAACATTTCCTATACTTTAAATTGTAGCTACAGAACTTTCCCAGTACTCCACTTCCGTCTTGGTTATATTCCTCAATTAAATGCTATAATTAATGAGTCCATGTCCAGTGTCCCTTCACGGTGACATTAAGGCGATTTCGTACATATTCCAGGCATAATGAGCATTTAAATTTATGCAATAACGAGCGGAAGCGATGAGAAACGCCTCATTAGTCAGTGGCTGGTCAGTTTCGGTTCCCCTTTTCTGTTCTTTCAAACTAATAATAAAATACGAAATAGATTTTCCAGCACCCTCTGTCTCCCTCTGTCTTTCTATGTTGTAAGCACAACATTGTTGACAAACAGCTCGTAAATTACACGCTCGTTTTTCAGGCATTTTATGAACAGAACCAGGCCAAAACCGACTGCCAACCTGGCTACTGTTTGTGAGCCCCGCCACCGAGTCGAACCGAGCTGAGCTGAGTGCATTGGCCACGGTTTTCGATCGTTTTGCAACGGAAGTTGAAATAAAGGTTGGGTTTTTGGGGCGTACAAGGCATTATACTATATAGTACTTTGTGACAATCCGATGTGGCGGTGGGAAGAGCACTCAAAGAAAATGTTAAGAATATTTTAAAGAAATCTTTAGAAAGCATTAGATTTAGGTGAGCAAAGAGAAGTCTTTATAATATATGAAAAAAAAAATATACTTTGTAGATTAAAAATGAATTTATAAGTATTTAAAGTATGAAATATGAAATATTAAATGTTAATTTATTTTTAAAGACATTTCTCTTCTATTAAAGAATACTTTCCCCTTTATTTAAAACTCTTAAACTTAAAACTAAGGCACACTCCTCTTTGCCTTACAAATCTTAGTTAATTTTCCCAAACTTTCTATACATTTTCCCCTCAGTGTAGCTTACACAACAGAGAAATCAACGAGGAGTCCGTATGTCCGCTCCCCAAACCGCTTTCCACAATTTCCGTTCTCACAGACGGATCCCTGCACAAAGGCCTGGCCCAAAGGCAAACAAATCAATAAGTTGCGAGAGGCGCAAACGATTGCATCCTTATCACGGCATATGTCGTCCTTGTACCTGTCGCTACATCACACACCGAAAAGGGATACGGATACAAAGATACAGATACAGATACAAATACAGGGGACTCCCTCCTGGCAGCCTCTAACCGTTTCCGTTTAGCAAGGAAAACAATAACAATGAGATTTTTACTCCTCTGCGGCAGTCAGCCAGAGAGATAAAAGGGAAAAGAGGCCGCGACCGGAAAAGCGCATTTAACGCGATTTGATGGTTTACAAATTGGCTTAAAGGAAGCGAAGAGCCGGGAAGGGAAAGGGGAAGAGAAAGAGGAAGCCTGGTGTCCCGGCAACGCGGGAAACATCTCCACCGGAATGAGTGTCGAACGAGTGACGGCATTTGTTCGAGGATGCGGCCTGTTGTGTTTGGATAAAAGATTGTTGCGATAGGGTTGTCAATGGAAAGGGGCTTCGGGGTCTCCTATATATGAGTATATATTCCTCTCCTTATTGAATCCCAGTTGAGTGTGTTAGGGGAAACTCTGGCTCAATACCCACAGGGGAACTAAGTAAGTTTTCTTTGGCTCGCAGAGATTGAAGAAATACTTTGCATGTGAGATACCAAGGAGAAGATTATAAGAATATTGAATATATAATTTGGTTTTTCCAGGAACTGGGATAATAAATAATCAGATTTTACTAAAGGTTAGAAAGGAATTGGAATTTATCATTGAAAATGTTATTATCATATTTTTGTAAAGATTATTGTAAACTAGAAACTTCCGGCATGTTCAAATGTTACCTTAATACTGTCATAGGTTTATCTACAAAAATTCCATAACTCAGTTGCATTATCATTTATATATATGTATGTATATTTAACCCGTTCAAAGACCCCGCTGTCCGGTAATCGCTTCGACTTGCTCAGAACTCTATAATTAGGTGCATTACATATGTATGCTGCTGATATGCCATTATTGCTGTTACCATAGCTTGGCACCTCCATTGTTTGCTCACCTTACCTTACCTTAAAGCGCAAATAACGCCGACTATTTACTAAGTTCGGAGCGCCCTCTCCCTCGGGTATATTCAACCTGCTGGAATGCGTCTGTATCATCGCAGCTGACATAGGAAATACCCGAGTGGGTTAATAATGGGCGCAATGAACCGTTCTGACGATACTTACTTAATTGCAGCCTTAATCAGCGTGACTGTGAACTTTTAAGCAGTAGCTTATATCTATCTGAATGATATCAGATGAAATTCCAAAGGTGATGGATTTATAAAAGTTGATCTAAAGATATATGTTTATTATTAAGATGCAGACATTCCACAGGAAATAATTATAGGAGATATACATATGACCTAGATATTCTAAGAAATATTTTTATGACCAACTCTTAGTTTAAATATAAAATATTTCTTAGACTTAACCTTAAATATAAATTGTTTCAGAAATATTTAAATTATTTTCATTGCCAGGTATTTTTATAGTCGAAGTTCTTAACTTCAGAATTCCTCTCCATTTAATATCTTATCAAGATCTTATCGCCAGACTCAGCGACGACCTCATTTGTTATTATTAAACTCAGCTGTTGGCAACAGTGTTATGACCACATTAAGCTTAATTAAATTAGTAATTTTAGTGCTTGACAAAATACGAATACGAAACTGGCTGAATTAAATTGTATTCCGATGAGAAATCATCACGTGAGGAGCAGGGTTTTTTGTCACTTGATTATTCTGCTGCGCGCATGCGCAACCGGTTTACACCTGTTTGCAAGCGTATTTCTGCCAGCCGGCGTCTGGCACGACAACAAAAAATATGGTAACAAAAAATATTGGTAAATATCATAATAATCAAAATATTAATTAAGGCCACGCCTGCAGAGCCGCAGCCACGCCAGCAGCAACCAGGCAATCCCGATGCTGGTGCAGCAACAGGAAGCGGGACTCGCTATTAATTAGCTCCAATTTAATTTTTTTAATTAAATTTTAATTTAAATTAATTTTAATTTAATTTAATTTTATTTTTTATTTGTATTTAAACTAAACATAAATTTGCGACTTCAATTTTCTAATTAGATGAGGGAATAGTGGGGACAATAACCTTCTGGTTGGTTGTGAGCCTAGCTAAGAATTGATACTCACTGTGGTGAGTAAGAATTTAATTAAATTTAAAAATTTAGGAAATTGTGTTGGGAGTATTCATGTAAGTTCGGATATTTTCTGGGTTAGGTTTTATTGGCTAAAAAAAACAGTTTACTGAATTTAAAATAAAATATATTTATTAAATGATAAATAAGATTATTTTATAATTTAAAGGATACAAATAAATAAATAAATAAGTAAAAAATATTATCGAATATTTGCACAAACCCTACATGATAAAAATAATTTAAATAAAATATAAAATATTCTGTATCCATAATATTTATTATTATTTATTTATAAGTTCTCTATATTTTTCAACTCTCCCTTACAAATACTTCATTATTCTTGGTTAAAAAAAAATGTTCATTTCATCGCACCACTATATAAACAATTATTAATTAATATCTCTCAACGTTTTATGACAAAGCTAATGTAAAGTCCATGCCAGATTCCAGTTCGAACCAAAATAAACCGACACTTACAGCTGAATATCGGCTCTCAGTTTTGCCTAAAACAAAGCGTATTTAGCACATATTTAACTTAGAACGTAAATAGTAATCTGATGGACGACTACGTAGGTATATGATGATTGGTGTGTGTGCCACTCAAGATAAGGACTCAAAGTGATAAACAATGCAACCGGCTTCTCCGAATAAATCATAAGTACACCTGATACTTGAGATATAAGTGCTCGAGGGGGAATGCCAATACAAAAGTGACCTGAAAATAATAATAATGATAATTTAAAATGCTGCCAACTACTGAGACAATAAATATCAGTTTGAAATCGTCATGCAACTCAATCAGGCATTGTTCTATTTATTTTTGTGTTAACCCAATTATCACCACACAATTTATTTAGCATTTTACGAGCAAAAAATGGTGCAATTGTTGATTGATTAGTTGGAAATACATAACAAACAATATATATCAATGAGAGAAAGGTTTTCAATAACCATTTAAGAGGATGCATACACATACATGAGTGGCTTTAACTTCAAGTGCCGAATAATGTCAATAAAATAATTCCAATTTGATAAAGCTCTAATCAGGCGACACTAAGCCGGTGCCTGAATGCTAATTGCAATTGATGCTCATAAATACAGCAACGCCCAAGTCAATATTAGTAAATGGAAAATTCATAATCAGCCATTCGATCGAATCAATTTGTGATTTACAAATAGTTAACCGCAAACACAGGAAAAATTACTTGCACAATCACACACACACAACATTGAGGGGGTGTTATGCAATCGCATTAAAGCCCAACTTAATTGGAATTGTTCTACAACATTTTAGACTTAGCCACATTATAATATCGGCAGCAAAGTGCTGCAGCAGCAGCAGCATCAGCGGCAGCCACAAATTGCAAATACGAACAAAATAATTAAATGCAAATTTTAATAAACACCGAAAAGATAATCAAACATGCTCTTAAACTACCACCACTACAACAGCGGAATAAACGAATGTTTGCCTACACGTTGAGAGCCATAAACTAATAAAATACTCGATGCTAAATTGTCCATGAAATGTTCACGTTTCGGCAGCATAATGCCAATGCATAAAATTAAATGTAAATGATATGCAATAAACGTGAAATATGCATGAAAGGATTAGGCCAAGTGCCTTCCTTCCAGTATAAAAGCCAATGGCAATAAATCAAAAGAAAAATTCATTAAATTTTCTTTCAGCATTCATATATATATATATTTTCTATGCAAAATACCTACAATAAATGGCAGGCAATCAGAGCTCAAGTTGCAGAGAACATTAATATGAATAAATAAGAAATAATTTGTGAGAAACAGGGAAATGGAAACAAGTTGAATGGCATAATAAATATAAGTTTTTAATAGGGAAAAGTACTTAGGGAATTATAAATATAAAAACTATATAAATTAGTCTGAAAGCTTCAATTAGAATTAAATAAAGTTTAAAGCCTCAACAGAAACAAATAATATACAAACAGTGAGAAAGTTTACAATAAACGGGAACTGGTTATGGTTTGATTAAATATGTTAATATTTATAGATTAGCAGCGAATATTATTAAGATTAAATACAACTCATTAAAGCTAGATCTTTGGAAGGGAAACTAAAACCAGACAGATAACAAGGCAAGTCAAAAATATGGTGTAAATAAACAAAGTCTGGGATTATGTGAGAGGTACTATTAATTAAATTTTTAAGTAATCATTAGCCCAAACAACACGCGAACTAAAATCAAAACGACATAAACAAATAAATCAATGAAATAATGTACAATCAGGCAAACTCAATTGCAGCAATCGACTAGCAATGATTTTTGATTTGCTAGTTTTTTCTACCACGAATCTCCACAGAGAAAATATTAAATTAGTTTTGTGTTTTTCTCAATTAAAATTTAAAAAACTACATCAAAAATTAAAAATCATGTTATATTTTAAATGACATTCTATTTTGATAAGATAGGAGCCCACTTAATATGAGACCCGTTAGCTATGATAATGATAATGAACGTAAAAAATATGTTCAGTGCTAAATGGTAAATGAAAATTGCCAAATAATATTAAAATATATTTTAAAATGTAAATTATTTACATTTAATGATAATTTTTCTTATAAGAATTTCAAAAGTGGAGAATTTCTTAAATATTTAAATAGCTTAAGGATTTGTTATGCAAACAATGTTAGTAATTTCCATGAAAATATTTTAAAAATTATTTAAATATTTTTTAAAGGTAAAATAATAGTTCTAATAAAGAGTGCAACATAAATATTGTAAATTAAGATAACATAGGGTTTCCTTTTTTATTTTATTTACAAATATATATTTTTCTCCCTGTGCAGCTTGTCTCTGGGGACCTGCGATCGCATTGTCTCAGCTGATTTAATTGTTTGCAGCGTCTTCACGTCAGAAGCGGTTCAGGCCAGACGCAGTTCAATCTGTATCTCAATCTCAGCCTCCGCCTCTGTTCCAGCTTCAGTCTAGGCTACGTCTGTCAGTCAGTCAGCTGGGCAGTTAGCCAGTTAGTTAGTCTGTTGGCAGTTCATTCATTTGGCTTGAGTTTGTTTAAGTTGCCGTCTAGATAGACGTCGCAGTCACCGCTTTTCGCTTTTCGTCGCCGTCGCAGTCGCTGTCGGCGTAGCGGAGCGTCGTCCGCAGTTAACTTCTCGCTGTTAACGTGGCTATAATTGCAAGACGCAAGAAAGCAGTTTTAATTGTTGTAAACAAGCGCGCGAGTTCGGTTCAGTTGGCAATAAAATAAAAAATAAAAACCAAACGGCCAGAAGTTCTCCGCGAGTTGTTCAATCATCATTTGTTACTATTTGTTGATAGAGGTCGTGAATTTTGTTTGAAACAAAAAAGTTGAAAAGTAATAGCCCAGCTGGCGTCAAGTGTAAATGAGTTAGTGTTCAATTGCTTAAATATTAAAGTGTAAAAACATAAACAAGGCTAAAAAGTATGCCTTAAATTAACTTATGAACTATAGAAAAGCTAAGGAAAACGCTTCCTGCTTTTCATTGTTGCATGTTTTGCTGTCATTCAATTTTCTAGCAAATAATTTGAAGAATATTGTGCTAAAACTAATTTAATTTAAAAAAGGTTCTATACATAATCAACAAATATGTATGTTTGAAATAAATATTCAATGAAATCGTAATATTTTTCATTAAAAAAAAGTAAACATTCTGAGACTTTTCTTGAGAATATTTTAATACAATAAACTAAGTAAATAAATTCTAAGAAATTGTATTTATTTTGTTATTTTTCTTAATAATTCATCTCTCAGTATTCTCAACGAATTTTTTGCTTCCTCTGTATGCTTGATTCATTATAAAATCAAATTGATTTGTCAAAAACGTGCCCCTCAGCTCCATAGTATAAATATATATATTATCAATATTATCAGTTCCAGCCTGTTCTAGTATTCTAAATCAGCCCCAATTTGTTTTGTATGCAAAGGCGTAGAGAACGTATATTTTTCCACTTGATTTATTCATTAAGTGCATACAGTTTCCGTCTGGTTTACTTAAATATATATGTACATAAGTATATATATAATAAAATGACCCGATATTGGTAGTGAAATTCAATAGGGTTCCCCAGTTTTAATTAATGTTTATAGATGCTGACAACAAGCGGCCTAATTGACTGTTGTTGAAGCTGTTCCATAAATAGAACAGTCGTCCGTCATTAAATGAGTAGGAGGTGGGTGTGTGTGTTTCTAAGAGGCCTCTGAAATAAGGGTTAAGCTCAGTAATTATTAGCTAAATTTTATTAAAGAAAAATTCAACAAAACTTAGGTTTAACTAATGAGTACAATTACTGGAGCCCTAAAAGCAAAATAATAAATTCATGACATAAAAATTTAATATAATTAAACTTTTATTTCCATTCTTCACATAAATATTTGTTGTTGTTCAGCAATGTGTTAATCTTAAGCCATCATTAAGTAATTCTGTCGATTAAAAATGAGTGTAGTCAGGTCACACGTGGGGGCTGCCTTGAATCGTACTTTATATATATACCCCATATACCATAAATTCCTATCTATGTACACTTCACGTGTAATCGAGAATTAGCAGGGCAAATATGCAAAGATTTTACAGCCTCGAAAGTGGCAGAGATTAAACGAAACAGAGCAGAGACAGAAATGTTTTCCCTCATTTCCACTTGGCAAATCAATAAACTGAACTCATACATATAGACAGCCGAAGGAGATTGCTAAGATAAATTCCCCAGCAAAACCAACAGCAAATATGAATAAATAAAAAAATAAAATGTGAAAAAAAAGAAGAGTTTTAATGCCAACAATCAATATTTGAACAACAAATCAGCAATGAGAGCGGCTGTATCTGCGAGATACAATTTTCTACTGGCCAGAGATGCGATGCGCGATGCGTAAGGCGTATGAATTAACACCGATGCGTTAACACAATTAGTTGAAAAGTGAAAAACGACATAAAGTAGGGAGGCGAGAGATTAAATACAAAATAAAATCTATATGCCAGGCTCGGGGAGTGCCGACAAAAAGCGGCCCAGCAAATTTGCAACTTTACACTCGTCGGGCGTTTTCAGTCGCGAAATGAAGCTCCAGCATCGCGGCTGACTCGAAGAAAACTAAAAACAAACAACTGTGTCTAGCTTAGCTAAATTTCGAAAGTGATAAGAATAAAATATATAAAACAAAACATTCTAAGTCATGGCCGAATTGCTGAAAGCTCTCAACTTCACGGGCAACCTGCTGGCAGGTCTCGAAGACAACAGCAGCAGCAGTAATCTCACGGCTGCCACTGCCACAACCATTGCCGAAGGCCTCAATGCCACCGCAACGGCCTTGAATGGCACCACCACCACCACATCGGCGAATAGTGGCGAAAAACTCGATCTTGGCGGTTTCGATCTGCCAGGCAACTACTCCATACTCATTAACAAACTTGAGCAACTGGCCTTGGGCCTGGACTCGGCCCTGGGAAATTTCACCATCGATCGCCAGGAGGTCGAGATCAATTTGAGTGGCGCCACGGCCAATGATGTGGCCGATGTGGCTGACGATCTATTGGATGTACTGCCAGCAGCCAGGGCTCCACCGCCTCATATAGCCCATGGTTCGAGGATATATACAGGCGACGATCAGCAGGACTTTGCCCATGTGGTCAGTGATATCTGGATTGGGGTTATCCTAACGCTGCTCATCGTCTTTGTGATATTCTTCATTTGTGCGTGTTTTGTATACCACAAATTTCAGCAGTGGAAGAATTCATGTAAGTTTAGGGAACAACGGGGCGTATACGTAATATAATTTTAGGCTTAACAAAGTGGAATTTTTAGGAGAGATAATAAAGAGGTGTTCTTTTTTTAAATGAAAACATAAAATATAAATAGGTAATTAGTTTAAAAATGCATGTTGGTGCGGCTTATGGGGCGTATACTTAATATTGACTAAGGGAAGCTGGGAAAACTTAGGTTTTAACATCATTTATATATCTATTTCATGTAATTCCCTATACTTAAGCCTTCTTAACAACCATAACTATCTTTACTATATATATTTTTAAACTTTAAATTACGTCAACATCAATGGATGAACAATCAGTGAATAATATTGCGATGAGCTAGCACAGTTTACATTTAATCTGTGCCCCCTATATTTACATACCTGACAAATCAAACATAAACAATTACTCACACAAAAACCCATCCATAGCTATTGAAAATTCGAATTCAAAATTCGCGGTAATCCATAAATCAAATTGCAGAATCATTGGGGCTGAATTAAACGTCAGTTGGAAACCCGTTTAGACTTGGACTTTAGTGCGACGAGCGGCGGTGAGTGGCGAGAGCAAAGCAAATAGCGCAACAAAAATACATAGAAACCGATAAAAGCAAATAAACAAAAGTACCAAAAAGCAAAGTCTGCCGCAGGAAGCAACTTTTCCAAACGAAAACAAAAAAAGAACAGCAGCAGCATAAAACAAAAACAAAACAATAAAGTCGGGAATGATTCACCTTCTCTGAAAAAGAGGGAATCGAAATTTCAGCTTGTATTTGTTTAGCACATTCCGCACAGCCGGAGATCTTGTGACTTGGAAACAGGGGCGAAAAGCACAAGACATTTCACAGCTCCCAAACCCGGCTAATAAACAATGTATGAGTATATTCTATGAGCTGTCTGTTTGCTCCGACAAATTGCCCAAAATAATAATTAGAAGCCATAGAATGGAAGTCAAATCACTGGGAAAAAATTAGAAATAAACCATAATATTTAATAGGGAATTTTTAGATGTTTGAAATATTTTTGGAGATTTATTTTGATGTTCATAAGTTGTATTTATTATATAAAAATTATGAGCTATATATTAAAATAGAAACCAGATAATATGTTACATTTTATTTACTAATTTAATTAAATTTTAGCAATAATTTAATTACTTTCAATTGCCTAGCAATATCAAAATAAATAATTATTTTTAAACATCTTCATAAATTAAATTAATAATTGTTTGCCCCAGTGCTAACCCAAAACCTAATCATATTTTGTCCGGTTTTGTCTTTGCTATAAATTATACCACAATTAGGCCAATAAATTGCCAACTACACATTGATTAAACAGGGAGGTGGAAAACACTCATCCAGACAATGCGTTTCGGCCCTTATCTTTGGAGGAACCCCTTGTGCCATTGTCTTTGCCGTTGGCCGCCTTCAAAAACAAACATAACGTTTCCAGTTAATTAAAGTTGCAGTCAAGTGGCCTACTTGATGGAGAGAGATTCTCGAGCACTTGCCGTCGCTGTTGTTTACATTTGCCAACAGCTTGAGCGGCGCTCTGTCGCTCTATTACACTGCAAATTTGTGTTAATTAATTAAAGTTCTCCTGACCTGTCCAGCCCAGTCTCCGGGCCATAGCTGCTGCTGTCAATTGTTTGCTTACGGTCAAAATGACTGCTGGCTAATTTCTTTCGCTCAGTCGTTCGGCTTCAATTGAGCCCAAGTCAATTGCCTCGATAAGGGGCGAATGTAAGTCAAGTGCAGGCAGTCAAAGACCTCGAGTAGTAATGGGTTCAAGCAAACATTTGGCGTGGCTAAAATAAATATCTAAGTGAACTCTTCAGTGATAAGGCCTAGCGCAATAAACTTTGCGTTGCTATCAGGATGTAAATTTCATCGAATAAAGAAACAACAGGAAGACTTATTGAATAATTATAAATATTTTGGAATTTTATTAGAGCAGAATTTGTATTATATAATTAACGTCTTTATTTTTAATATAGTTTAATATAAGAGTTGAATTAAAAGACAAATATTAAATCGTACTCAAAACCCGTTAACTTATTGATTTCTTTTGATTTAACCGTAAAAAGACTTTTACTTTAAAATAAATCTCAAATTTTTATTACTACAACTGTTACTTTTGTAAATATATATTAATTAAAATCAAACAAATACTGTTTGTGTTGTTTTAATTTATTTAAAAGAAAAATATACAAATTTCTAACTAATATGTCTACTATTTTATTGCTTTTTTCATAATTTCTACCGTATAAACAACGAAAAATATTTGACTTGGCAACCAGGCAAAGTCAACAGTCGGATGCGAAATACTTTTCGGCCCAACCACACCCCTCTTCTATTGACAATAACTTTTTGCGATACTTTTTACCTATGCCATTCGTTTTTTCTCTCTCTTTTTGTAGTTATCCAATGCTCAGACACGTTTTTGGGAAAGCTGCTTGAACAATGTCTTTTTTTATTTATATTTATATAGAATTCAACTGCCGCATTAAATGATTTAAATATCAATATGTGTTCAGCACTTGTATAAAGTTCATTAAATTTCATTTTCTTTTGGTGAAATTAAGAGAACGAGTCTTTATCAAGCCGCGAAACGTCACTCATGTACGCACAGACAACAGTGCGTATGAGTGACGGGTCGTGACATGGCGCTCGTTTCGGTTCACGGCTGTTTAATTTCCTTTTAATGAGTTGTTTATCTTTGTGTTTGTTGTTGAACGAACTGGCTACCGCCAACGTCATTGTTGCGGGCATCGCATTGTTATTATTTTAACTGATTTGCCTCCCAATTTGCTCCGGCCTGCGCCACTTATAGTATTAAGCTGACACCCTTGACTGGGTTTTTGCTTGGTTAAAGGCTTTAAATAGTAAATAAATGTATGTTTAATATTTGCCTGCGGCCAAGACCTTTCAGCCATATATCATATGATATGCCGACGCTTCGGTGGCTTTATGCTTGATGGACAGGCTAAGATATGTGAGCAGTTAAGGGGTTCGTGGAACTCAAAGTTTACCCCAAATTGGTTTGTTCTTCTGGGGAATGATTTAGCATTTAAAAAATCATATTTATTTATTTTATAGGTTTAAAATAAACTTCCAGAAATATTTGTTTGTATATAGTAACCATAAATTCTGATACCAATTACCTCAAGTGCCAAACTACGCCATAAAGATAAAACATTGAATGCGCTAAGCATTAAACCCCTTAAAATAAACCGCCCTAAATAGGCTCGTAAACTCTGTATATAAATAGAAATCTTTGTCGGTAGGTATACACACCTTTTTCCCTAATCGAAATGAATTTCCAATCGTGTGCAAACTTTGCAGATAAACTTTCGGAGAGCAAAGCCGCATTTAACAAAGTTTAATTAAAACAAACGAAAACGCCTGCTGCTACCGTTTTAATCAACTTGGTTGCGCTGCAAAATATAAAACTTGGCGATCCGTTAATTAAATTAGGCACTCCGAATGTGATTGAATTTGCAAATGTAATTAACATTCGCCGCGCTCCAGTGGGGTTTATTAAAGTGCAAATTGCATTGGCAATGGCGATGCATCATCCCCCCATCAGGGCCAATGTCCACTTGGCTCTCCGATTTGGCTCCGACTTTCACTTCGATTCCTCTAAATCCGCGACGGATTGGCAATAAGCTGATTTATATAATGCAGCAGTTGGGGCCATCGTTGACGTCAATACAGAACGCTTTTCGCGACAGACAACAAAGCCGTAAGCTGCTTATGGATGTATGTATGTATATATACATTCCCCTTCAGGATCAAGACTTTAAGCGGGCATATAAAGGTACAAACATATATACATATATGCAAATGCTATTTGTTGTTTTCAATTTGTGGCTAAAATTGAATCGAAGCGCGAAATTCGCATAAATATGCTAACTGAGCGCAGCCCAAAAATGTTGCGCAAATTAGCAGCAGTAACTAAAATGGCATTTCGCATCTGTATTAGTAATGAGCGTAATAAGCCAAGTACTAATCAGTAATGATTAAGCTGAGGAAGACTGCTAAGATACTGTGTATATAAAATAAATAAACCTGAAACTACAGAGCTTTAAAAAATAAAAATTTCAATAAATCGAAATAAGGATATCAGGATTAGGGGTTAGTTAAATAATAGTTTTATGTATTTTAAAATAGTATTTACTATTCATCATAATTTAATATGTCCTTTGTCCTTTTATTCCTAATCAAAAAAATTAAGAATGCACACATTCATTCGAAACACTTTCAGCGGGCACATTTAGCAGGCAATTTTCTCACCGTATCAATCATGTTCCCGGACAAACACAGATACCCCAATTACCCTTTAATTGCCTTAAATGAATGGCCGCAGAAAACAAAATCCCCTATCCCCCAAATGGCCTATGCCCTGACTCCATTTTATCGACCGCAGGGCCCGAACCAATCGACATGATGCTTCAGTTTATAAGCCACAAAACGTGTTGGATTTGTTTCAATGGCGCTAATTGCTTAATTGAAACTGTTTTTGCATTGGCAAGCAGTAGTATTGGACTAACTGTAAAGCTATAGACATGTGTTCGAGCCGCCCCCCGCCTCGTCATCCCCCAGATACATTTATTACGGCCCCGCATCGGCCCCGCATTTACTTGTCGGCATAGCGAAATGTCAATTAGTATTTGGTTGCTAAAAGCCAAAAAGGCATCAGGAGCAGCAGAAGCAGCAGCAATAACAACGAATGCCAAAATTAGCTTGAACCCTCTCTCACACATGTCAGGCTGTCGTATACGTAATATACATTTTGATTAGCGTTACGTATACGCCGCGTTGAACATGCGATTTTTCGATATTCGGCTAGGGAATATATCGAATCGATGCCACTCCCAGATTGCGCATATATTTTAATTGCAAAATTTCCTCGAACTGGACTGCATCATAATTGGGCAGCATATTTCAATAATTGAAGCGCGCTATATTTTTAATTAGTTAAATGCGCGTTTAATTAGCTTTATAAATTATGCACATTCAGCGGTTAGTTGCAGGCTCCATATCTCTCTCTCTCTCTCTCTCTCTCTCTTTCGCACACCCTTGGTCCTTGAATTTGTATGTGGTCCTCTTGCCCTCCTCTTGAGCCCTGCGGGAGCTGACTTTTGAGCGTTTTTTTTTTACAATTATGAATATTTGTTTGTTCGACAGGCACGACAGGCCGCACAGTTGTTGTTTCGTCGCTGCTCTGATTTATTTATGCATTTGGCTATATATTTTTTTGCCATAATATCCATTTTTTGCCATTCCTACTTTGTTTGTTTGTTTATGTGCCATTTCACTGTCGACGGGAAATGAACTCGAATGAATTTTTTATTTATTAACGATTGCATGATTTATGGATAAATAATTTTTAATGCATTTCATGTGAATTGGCTGTGAGGGCTGTCGGCAGGACTTATGAATAAAAATTAACGCTAACGCCGGTGTAATAGTCCTGGTAAATACGTAAATCAATTGAAGGGATCCAAGAAAGTGGAATTCCTGGCGTTGCAAAATATTTAATCAGTCAATTATAATGCGCGTTTGTCAAGAATTAATTTACTGTTAATTTGATTTTGCGGTTCTCTACATTTTAATCACATTAATTCAGTTCAATTAATTAAAATTCTGTTGAAATCAATGAGTTATTCATGCGGGGAACGAAGATGGACATCTAACCATCGCAATCATGTTTTTGTGATGTCGAAATTGATAAAATTGATTAATAAAATGATTAATTGTGAACGCATACATACATATGTACATGCAGCACAAAACCCACTAATTCATACGCTACGTTGGCAGATTAAAAATGTAGTCTCAAATTATTAGTTAATTTGAGAAATCACTATCTACAATTTATAATTAAAAAAAAAACAATATAGTGACTTTTATTCAATCAACTTTCCAAAATATTATTCATACGCACCGTTGGCAGATTTAAAAACTTTAAGTGGCGCGCGATTTCTTGAGTGTTGGAAAACTCCGACACAGACGCGATGGCAAAGCGGCTCACACACAAAGGGATTGAGACGCTGCGCAAACAAATCAACATAAGCCAAGCTCCAACGCAAACAAAAACACTCGCTCCTTAGCGGCAGAGAGAAAGAACAAAAGGGCGGAGCGGCCAGCCAACAACAACAACAAAACATGTTCAGTTGCAAGTTAACGACCGCAACAAGAATGCAGAAGAAACGCAGCAGCAGAGAGACTTGGTAAACAAAAACACAAGCCAGCGAGAGAGTTGAAGAAAGAAGAGAGTATACACAGTCAGATATCGCATATAGAGTTTTAAAACAATTTTAAATTTAATTTCCTATTAACGACATTTTCCTCGCTCTACAAATTTTGAACACTTATGTATTTTAATTATTGGTGTTTAAAATCAAGGCTTTCTTAGTTCAATATCCCTCAGTGCATATCTCAAGTCGATGTCAGTGCGTAATTGTATAAGCGGCAAGAGTCGCTGCCCCTGCCACTGCCGGCGCCGCATAGTGCGGCTTTCATGGGTAGTTTTAAAATTAACCACACCGAAAAGAAACAGAAACAGAAAAGAAGGAAAGAGCGGAATAAGAACAGAAGAAGCCAAAGTCTGGGGCTGAGACAAGAGAATGGAGCGAAATTCAATTAAAAGCCAGCAACATAAAAGTGTAAAAATGCTGACGAGACAAGCCGAAAACAAAACAAAATAAAACAACAAAAAGCAGGCTTGATCGCCACACACACAGCCACAGGCAAGCGAGCACAGATACACACACACACAACCACGCTTGCTGGCTGCTGACTGTACAACGGGGCGTATACTTGCTTTTTTTCAGCCCCAAATAATGTGTATACGTATAGTTTTTTGCTCGCTTTTTTACACGCTTTCTACACCAAAAAACGGCGACAACAAAAGTCGCCACACTTAATTTGCATATTTTCACACACCAACATGAACCACTTCCGTTCATATGTGTGTATTCTCTGTCACGTTGACTATCTTTTGGCGTTTCTTTCTTTCTTTTTGTTTCAGTTTGTTGGGTTTTTTATTTTTGCACAATCTCCCAAACAAAGCACGCGGTACCACGCGTCGTATGCGTAATATTGCATTTCAAGCTCATGCTACTTTTTTCTCTCTTTTATTCGCTGATTTTAGCATTTTTTTTGTTTTTGTGTTGTGCTGCGCTTTTGTTTGAAACCCAAAACAAAATAAATTGTCATTGCAGCGGTGCAGATGATAAGCATATGACCGAAAATGCCACAATAGTGTGAGACCAAAGAAATTGGTTTTCGTATGGATAAGAATTCAAATGCGAAATGAAAATGTCAGTCATAAAAAAGTGGGAAACCCACTGATAACAATATCTACTCACTTTAAAATTATAAATATTTTAGAGTATATTGGGGGAAATAGTAAATTGTATTAGATTTATTGTATTGTAATATAATTTGGGAATCCAAGGCGAGGGATCTGAAAATGAATTGGTATTTAGCATCCTTTAATAATGAAATAATATTGGAAATAAATTAAATTAAAATTTCAATTACACAAACTATGTACATATGTACATGGATTCGAGTAAAGAAACCCCGAATTAATTATACAGTAGGGTTGATTTATTTAGTTAAATATTCCTAATCCCTACGAGATGTAGAGTTCAACGATCGTTTAGGGGATAGCCTGTTCCACCTGGATCTTTCTGCATAAATCACTCTAGCTCTGCTATGCTCTCCCACTTGGCCATTTGTCCTCTGCCTTTATTTATCTCTCTCTCACATATCAACCCCTTGGCACTATGAAATGAACCCGAGTACAACCCCATTACAAATGACAAACTGCCTCGGCCGCCCGACATTTACTCTCCGGCAGCGTCCACCCCAATCCTCTCGAGCAATAGTTGAAAGTGCTGAAAAATTGACAAGGGCTGCAAGCAGCAGTGGCCAGGAACAGTAGCGGTAGCAACAGCAGCTGCCTTTTGTTGTTCTGGCCCATAAACATAAAGCATAAAAGTCGCAGCAAACACACACACACAAACACCCCATTCAGGTAATTGCAATTTCGGGGGTTGAAGTATTTGCAAGGCGCAACAATTTGCATTAAATTCGGCATCAAATTAATATAAAATATATATATATTTTTTTTATAGAACTCTCTTAGAAGCTAAATAGAATGAGAAGAAGCTGCCACAAGTTTTAATTTACAAAAAAATTCACACTCTTTTGCATTATCTTTTCCTGTAATTCGAGAAAAGAATTAAGTAATTATATGTTAAAGTAAATGTAAATACAACATAAATTATAGTAGCTAGTGAGAGAGCAATTGATTTTGCTTTAAATTAATGAATTAAATTAAATTAAATTTTTTTGGAATTTCGAGTATATATGTTTGGAGATTTTCGTACATAAATTGCATTATAAAATGACTTTTAATTGAAGTTAAAGGAAATTGTAAATTAATCTTCTGGGAATGGTTGAGGAAAAGTTTGCAAATACAAATTTTAATCGTTGTGCGCATTTTGTGTACAAATATGAAATAGAATCCCTGATAAGGGCTTGTTTACAAATTATTCATGGAGAAACCATTGATTCAGAGTGGCTTCAGAGAAATTTGAGTACACTAATTGAATTTCGTACAAATATTTTTCTTCAATTGTTATGTTTACCTAACTAGCTATTTGTATTGTATTTTTTTCTTTTTTTTATACAAGTAGTTTAACTTATTTTGTTCACAAAAGTTGCTCTGTCTATGTAGAAAAATATATTTATATATATATATTTGCAGTCTCTTGCTTGATTCGTTTTCAAAATATCAATTTCTTTCTTTTAAAAAGTAGTCTTTTCTGGTTCTTTGTGGGTTACATGTTTACCTTTTCGTAGAGCCACTTCATTATGGTAAATATATGATATAAATAGTATATATATATAAAATACTTGATCCCTGCTGCAAAATTTGCATTTAAACTCCAAAAAAGATCAAAATTGCGAGGTGTACGCTATGCTATTTCCAAGTACAGAGTGGCATATCTTAAAAGGTAATGAGTAGTAAGAAGTGTTGCTCCTAATCCTGAAACTTAAGTCTTTAGATTTCCGCCTGCTGACCCACGACTGTGAAGTAGCTGGTGATCTTGCGATTTGCTTTTGTCTTGTCGGCCGCCGACGCAGTCGAGCTTGACAGTGCGTTCTCCTTCTCTGGTGTGATCTCCTCATCGTCTTCGTGGCTGGGTGCGGGCTCCATCTGCATGGACACCGTGACTTGCACTTGGGCAAGCCCTGCTCCGGCATCTGCCGGAAGTTTCCCGGCATCCAACTTTACCTGAGATGATGACTCCTCCTCGGATATTTCCGGCAATGTGCCCAAGCTGCGCTTCAGATCGTCCAGTAGTTTTTCCTGGGCCACGATCTTCTGCTGCAGCTTCTCACGTCGGGGGCGTCGTGGCGCCGCTTTGGCTTTGGCTTGCGGTTTGTTCTCCTGCTCCTTTTCCAACTTCTTCTTCTCAGCTTTGGCAGACCCAGATCCAGAGCTCTTTTCCTCCTTCTTGTCGTGCTCACGCTCCTGGTGACGTGCCAGATTCACTCGTGAAGAGTAGCCGCGCTGGCAAGAATCACAGTTGTAGGGCTTTTCCCCAGTATGCCTGCGCATGTGCACCCGCATATCGATTTTTCTGGCGAAGCGCTTGTCGCACAGGTCACACTGTATGGGCTTGTCACCGAGATGAGTGCGTCGATGGACAACAAGATTCTGGCGCGCCCGGAATGCCTTGCTGCAAATGTCACAGCTGTAGGGCTTTTCACCCGTATGAATCCGGACGTGGATGGACAAATCGGAGCTTCGAACGAATGCCTTGTTGCACTTGTCGCATTTGTAGCGCTTGTCGTTCTGATGGTGACGCATGTGGAGGGACAGATCCTGCTTGGTGGCTAGTGGCATTGAGCAGATGTCGCATTTGAAGGCCTTCTCCGAACGATGGCGCAGTTGATGCTCTACCAGGCGCATCTTCAAGCGGAATGCCTTGCCACACTGTCCGCAAACGTAGGGCTTCTCGCCGGTATGAAGACGCAGATGATCCTGCATTCGGGAGAAGCGTTTAAATGTCTTGCCGCAAAAATTACAGGTGTGTATGCCGCCTCCGGTTTCATTATGCTGCGACTCCTCGGATGATTCACGTTTGATAGAGGTGAAACTGTCATCCGCGGAGCTAGTGTTTGGCGAAACTGTGGCCGAGGAGTCCCCATCCAGCTCTGGCTCCTCCCCTTCATCCTCTTCTTCATCCTTAATATCCGCTACGCAGCCCACAAAATTGCGGCTTTTACGCATGCGCCGCTCTGCGGTCTCAGACTCCTCCTTGATTTCTTTGTTTTCCAACGGGACAGTTATGGGCGTTGGCGATTTTTGCTCTTTGCGGCCGCGCTTGCGCTTGGATGGATTATGACTTGGTTCCTGAAAGAAACTTTAGTTTTTAGGAGTTCATCATGGATGTGTCATTGTTTTAAACTTACAGGTGATGGCTGCTGCTCCTTCTCCGTATTTGATTTCTGTGGCTGTTGAGACTTTTTTAACTTTTCGGGCTGCAGAGGACCCTTAACTTCCACTGGCTGCTGTATTTCCTCCTTTGCCTCTGCTTCAATTTTCTTTGGCTGCTGATGATCCGCTTCGATTTTCTCCAAATTGTCCTCAATAGGACAATTGTCAGCTTTCCCTGACTGCAGAGGAATCTCAACAGCTCCCTGATCCTCAGCTACTGTATCGGGCTTCTGTGTCTCCATCGGTTGCGGGGGCTCCGCCTTAGGTTGATCGTTTTCTGGTTTCACCGATTGCAGCGGCAGAATTTCAGCTATATCCCGACTCTTGGTCTTCTCCGGCTTGGCGCGTTTTCTGCCCCTTTTGGTGGCCGCCTTTGGCACCTTGATGATCATTTTGCTGACCTTGGGACTGCTGGTCTTCTTGACCCTCTCGGCCGCAATCTCGGCCACCATAGCACTTATCATATGGAGACCTTCCTTATCGTTAGACGCTACCACACTGCCATTGGATGGTGTATTTGTTGCCGTTTCTTTGACATCTTGCTCGGGCGGCGGAGTCTCTGGGGCCGGGATGGGAAGCTGAAGCTGCTGGTTGGACTTGACTAAAGCCAGAGCCCCCGGAATGGTGACCATGGCCAGTGGCGGCAGATCGCTGGGCTCCTCCTTGGGAACCAGCAGCAGCTTAAAGAAACCATGCTGCTGGCTAAGATGCTCCTGGAAGTGCTGCTGGTCCACAAACTGTGAGTTGCAGGCCAGGCACAGCTGCAGTACGGACTCGCCCTGCATGAGCAACTGGGCGCAGGGCTTGAGTTGGCTCAGATCCTCTGGCCGGAGGGTTAAAGGACCAGAAACCGCAGGCGTATCCTCTTCGGGGCTGGCAAGCTTGCTTCGGCCACGCTTCCGCTTGGGCTTCTCGGCATGCTCCTTCTGGAAGTGCCGCGAGAGGACCACTCGGTCGGCGTAGTGATGACTGCACTGCGTGCAGCTGTAAATAAAGCTGCGCGCATTCTCGTCGGCCAGAACCTGGGCGGCAACCAAGGAGGCGACGCTTGCGCTGGATGCAACTGAACCGACACTGGAGGCCTGCGAACTCTCGGAAGCCCGGCGACCGGATTTGCCTCGTGCCTTGCGTTTGGTAGCCGACTTTCCGGATTTCGCTGTTCCGAACTCCAACTTCTCCTCCGCCTCCTTCTTCACCACGCCATTCGCTTTACCGTTACTGACCTGCGCTTCTCTATTCTCCTGCTTTGTTGTTGTTGTTGCTGTCTTGGTCTTGGCCTTGGCCTCTTCCTCTTCTTCGCGCACCAAACGAATGCGCTGCGCCTCCAGCTCCGCCTCGTCCTCGCTGTCGATCTGTAGCACCACATCGTCGGGCAGATCGTCCTCCTCTTCCTCCTCCTCCTCCTCCTCATCCATGTCTATGTCGGACTCCTCGGAGTCGTCGTTGTCGTTGCCGTTTGCGTTTTTCTTCATTGTTTGCAGCGGCCCAGCAACATTTGTCATTTTCAGCATGCCTGGCGAATCGCGAACGCTTAGTTTTCTTTTAACAAATCGGAGTAAAATCGGAATAAAGCCGGAGAGCGAATAAAAGCAAATGAAATTACAAAAACTCGAGAAATACAAAAACTGCGGCGCAGCGTTGAGAACAAATCCACCGACGCCGCTCTCTCAACCGGTGGTGCCACTTTAGCTACTAAGTTTCCAAATCTGGGATCTATATGGTTTAACTATATATTTTTAAGTCATCGAATGTCAAATTTTAAATTTTTTTTTAACACTTTAGTCCTTTTGTAATATTATATATTTAAAAATTAATTGCATTTATTCAATGGTTTAACTAAATAAATATTTTTATTACTTATTTGATGTTATACTCCTGAGTTTCGTGATTAAAATGCAAGATTTATGTAATATGCAAATTTATGTAATATTTTTTTTAATTTTGTATATATCTTAATTTTTTAGCAATGTATATATTCCAGATAAATATAATTTGGCTAAGAAAATTGCGGCAGCATTGACCGGCGGTTTTGGGCTCTCTCAGCCGCTCTCATCAGGCTGCGCGTTTTACCCTTGTTTGTGTTCGTGTGCGTGCAAAAAAATCTCTTGCGTGATCGCGCAACACTGTTTTCTCTCTGGAGTGTAGTGCTGGAAAGGGGTTCCCCTTGGGGTAGTGTTGAAAGTCGGGGTGGTTTAAAAAATGGGGGAAATGTTAAAATAAACGAACATCTGCCGCCGCCTCTAATGTCGTTTTGATGGATATTCGACTTTTGGCCAAAACGACGTCTGTGAACTATTTGTTTATTCCGTTCATGCGCTCAATTGGCACGTTTTTGACTGCGCACTTCTTTTCCTTAAAATGTTTTCGTATTTTTTTTTTCGCTTCCGTTTCCACTTTGTGAACTAAAAAATGGTTCAGCCGACGCCATTGCTGCCGATTTAGGAGTTTGAAATTTTAATTTAAGATCAATGTTTATTTATATATAGTTTATAAATTATTATTTTGATTAAAATACATTTTTTTATATTTATAGAACTATGTATATGCTTGAGTCTTTTTTTTTATAGATTTTTCTCCTAACATTTATACCTTCTTTTTAGTTGATTCTACCATATTTTCCTGTTGGTATCTTGGCAGCACTCTTTGTGCAATATTTTTCGCTCTTTGTTTTTTTAGCAAAACCCACTTCGACTACATTGTTTGCCCGCATTTTCGTAACGGCGGCAACATGTGCAAAAGTCAATTTGAAAATTGCCGCAACTGCCGCACAACCGCCCAATAGGCAGGAAAGTGGTACTTTGTGGTTTAAGGCCCGGCTCCCCAGTCGCCTCACACGCTTTCGTCCATAAACAAGCGACCCCACAACCCGCCTGGAAGTTGTTTATATTGTTTTTAATAACATTCAGCGCTCAGGCTCGCACAGGCACCATGTGTGGCTTGCATTTTATAAATTACACTAAGTTTTTTCCTCTCTTTTTGTCTACGCACGCCGTTTGCATTTTATGTATTAGTTGAACTTTCAGCAGGTTCAATGTTCATAAATCAAATGATTGAACAGCATTTACTCAAATTAAATGGCATAAGTCGGATGTTTTATTTTATTTAAAAATATTGTTATTCAAACTAGGAACAGTTGGGGAAAAAACAGTTGGATTTTAGAATAAAAGGAATAATGAATAATGAAGGAAATCAGTAATAAAATCTTGTCAAGATATTTCACAATGGGAACTCTGGATTAATAATAAAATTTACTGTTATATTTACCAACATTGCAAATAAAATAAAATATTTATATGAGAATATATTTATTAAAACAGATGAAATTTTGTGCCGGCTTGCGTTACTAAGAAGTCCCTTTGTTATAAGCATGGTCCAAACTTTAACGCCCCCTTGAATGCCCTGAATGATCTGGTAAAATCATTTGCTGGTAAGGTCCTATTCCGTTGATGCCTCTACATATAGCGACCAACCACATCCAGTAGCCAAACGAGAATGGTGGGCGGCTGCTTCATTTCCGTTGGAATGGCATACCGTCTGGAGTTGATGAAAATGGCCCGGCCTTCACAGTCGGTGTATCGTGTCTTTCGACGGCATGGTGACAGTTTGCCCTTCCCGGCGCTGCATGGAGTGCTTTTCCCGCCGCTGCCTGAAGTGTTTTTCCCGCCGCTGGCTGGAGAGGCCTTCACGCCGCTGCACGGGGTACTCTTCCCCTTGGATTTGTGGCACTTGCCACAACCGATGGATAGTAGCCTCTTGATCTGAGACAGTACCTTGACTGTGCTTGATGTCTTAGGCTCGGCAGTGTCCTTAAGGTGGCCACACTTGCCACCCTTCCTCCAATTGTTCCTTTGGGATTTTTCCGAATGACGGCCGCAGGTGCTACACCCGCTGGTCAGATGACAAATAGCAAAGGCCAGGAACAGCAAACCAAACACAATGGCCACTGCCACCTGGGTGTTGCGGTCAGCGTTTTTCAGTTCCAACAGCAGCTTGATAAAGTGATAGGCCAACGTTATCCAGAAGGTGATGGTGCATATGGCAAAGAAGCTGGAGGAGAAAATACCCGATCTTAAGTTGATTTCCTAATTTAACTTATATACCCACATTAGCACGCCGAAAACTTCCAGTAGAAGCATTATATAGAAGTTCAGCTGACTGGTGTTATCTGTGGGTCCTGGGCAGGTATCTTCGCATTCCATAACGGGTTTGTAGAGTCCGCCAGTAGGATCTGGGTAGCCTGCCTGCATAGTGTAACCACCTGGCCCAGTTGGTACACCTGCATAAACACCTGGACCCCCTGTTCCAGTTAAGTTAAAGCTCGGCATAGTTATAGACGATGTTAAGCTGTCCGGCGCGAACCCGTGAACCTCCCGGCATTTCGGTTGGCAGCCAGTGCCATAGCCACACTCGTCGGTGCACTCCACGTCATCAGCGCAGTTGGCAACTGATTTCATGTAGGAACCAATCCCCATAGTATTCCTGCCCTGGGTTCGTACCTGTGGGCGATTACAGGAGCTGGTCTTAGGAGGGCTGTCGTCCAAGGCATCAGAACTTAAGCTGCTGTTCCTATCTTGAAACGTGGTCACAGGCATGCTAGCTTCGTTACTTTCACTGCCGAAACGCAAGCCCCCTGGCTTCGCGACCGTTTGAATGGTGGTTATCTCGCTCTCGAGGGTTGCCCTGGGAAGTTCGTCGTCTAAAGAGCCATTGGTTAAATCCTGGCTGCTGAATCGTAGGCCACCTGGTGCAACCATAGAGATTGATCTCGGCTCATTCTTATCGGGGGCTTTTCCAGTGCCTTCCTGGTCATGAGAAACCATCCGCAGTTGTGGAAAAGGCCGCTCTAATTGGGAAATTCTGCGCCCAGTTTTGCCAAGAACAGAGGAAATGGTCGATCGACATCTTTTGCGACTGGCCCCTGGCCGGGCCAAAGACGAGTTGCCTCCTCCGTTCTCCATGCAACACTTGGAGCAGGGACCAACCTGGGTGTATGGGCTTGGAATTTGTTGACGACCGGAACTGACAAAATGAAATGAGCTAAACGGAAACCAACTAAAATTATGTATTTTTGGAGTTGTGGTATTAAGGTTACTTTGATTCGGATTGTATGGAATGTAATAGGGAACTGACTTAATAATGTCTATAATTTCTAAGGATTTTATATTCAAGGAATACTCAAAATTGTATTCTTTTTATCACGATAATTAAAGCAAAGATTTTTTTTGAGGCTTAGATTATATCTAAAAATTTATGGAATTTTACTGGTATGTTTTCCTTATTCCAAAGTTTTCTTATTTAATTTTTTAAGATTTTGTAAAGCGATCAACTTTACAAAGCTTTCTTGCATTATTTGCGATAAAAAAATATTTTTTCTGTAATAACTTTTTCCCTAAATTATGTATTCTCCGAGTGGATTAAAATCTAATGATTTTGTATATATTTATATATTTTTCTAGCTACAACTCATGCCTTTCCTTGACTATATCTCTGGGGTTTTACCATATGTCTTAAGCTTAGCTCAAAGTAATATTTTGGAAATTCAAATTGAATTTGCTGTGGGGCCAACCAACATAAACAGAGACTAAATTTGATATACGGTTATATAATTTAGTTTTCTTTTTTTTTCGGGGAAAATGCGACTTTCGTGACAGTCAGTCCCATTGCCTCGCTCCTTTTCCCCTCCAACCAATCGAGTTGTGGAAGCTGGAGGAGGCGGGGGATAGAATGTAAACGGCACGGGAAATGAAATATTCGCAAACAAATAGACACACTTATTACTTTTTCGTCCTGGCTGCTGGATGTTGGATGCTCCTGGCGCGTGTTTCGTTTACTCTGGCTAAAAGATGCTGAAGATGTCTTCATGTTGTCGGTTTTGTCCTTTTTATTGTTGTTCTGCCTTCGACTGACATGCCGCAATTTTTCTTCATTTCGGTTTTTCGTGTGCAAAGACCCCACCGAGAAACTTAGGGGCGTAAGGACGAAGGACGATGCCTGGACCTACCCATGAGATGGATGGGTTGTCTTGCTAATAATTTAGCAGTTAGTTTTAATGCGCTACAGTTGCTGATGATGGGACATTTGTCCCGACGAAATTCCAAACGAAAATAAAGTGACAAATTTACGGCGAGCCTATAGGATCGAAGGAACTATCTTAAAAATTTTTCAATAAATTAAAATGGTTTATTATTGGGTTTAAATCAAGAAGAAAATAAGTTTGTCTCGGTTTTTTTTTTGATATAACAATTTTTAATCAGCGAAATCTAGGTTAAAAAATTAATTAAAAATAATTTTTACAAGATACATTTATTTTTAATTATCAAAATCCAATTTTTATATATTAAATTTTCCTATATATATTTAAAATATTCCACATATACGTTAAATAATTTTTAAAAATGTTTAATTCTATATTTAAATATATGTTTTATAAGTAAAATGTAGTAAATGGTACAAGTAATATTATTTAAGTTTCTATATAGGCAGAATTATTTATTAAATGCTATTTCAAACAATAATTTTCTTAATTTAGCTTCAAAATAATCCCCCTTAATGGTAGGCCATTTGCAAGTCTTAAAGATCGAATTAAAGCCACATCTTGGCCAGATCCTGGCCCTGGGCAACATCATTTTTCTTGTGTCCGGCTCAAAGAAAACAATGCAATTCTGACATGCGTTTAGTTTTGGGGCCTAAAACATTCATTCTTCCTCTACGAATATTTTTCTCTCAATTTTTTTTCCCCCAAGCCGACACCTGCCTTTTGCCAAGAACGCAGAATGGTATTTTGCATGCTTGCCGCTACAAGAGTTTAATTAGTTAAACACAGAGCAGAGGCTGAACAGCAGACATGGCCATAAGTTAGCCAAGGAAACCACCTGGCCCTGACCCTTGACATGGATCAGACCCCATTGTTGGATGCCCGAATCTCCGGATTCCAGTGGGAGGCATAGGTAGCATTTAACGCCTGTCTTCACGGCTCCCCGGCATTGTCTGGCAGCCACAACTTCAAATATAAAGTTCTTGGGGGGATTGGCATTGGGATTGGGGAGCTTGGGCCTTGGGGCAGGCCTTCCCTGCCTAACAGGTGGCAAAGGGGGTGAAACGAAACAGTCATAATAATGTTTCAAGGCCGCTTTGGCCCCAGGCGTAGACATTGGGGAGAAATTTAAACGGCAATTTGGTGCCGTGTTTACCAACCCCAAGGACAAGGACGAGGGCAGGATATGGGAGGATACGGAGGCGCAAAAGGACGATGGCAGCAGCAGCAGCATCCAAAAATGTGGGCTGAACTTTTATTTTTGGCTCTCTCTCTCTTTCTACTCCCCTTTGGGGGGAGGCGGTGTGGCATAAACTGCTTACGTGCTTGGCAAGTCTGTCTGGCAGTCATTTACACAGAGAAAAAAATTAAGAGAAAAGCTAGTAGGAATAATAGAAAATAAGAGTATGGAAATAATAAGATTCATAATAAAATAGACGAGATTTATATGAATATAAATTGATATTTGAAAGATCCCTAACAAACCTGTAAATTCGACTTATTTTCTATATTTTCTCTGTGTGCTTTTTACCCCAAAAAGCGTCCTTTTTCCACCCAATATTCCCCACTTTTTTGCGCTTCAGTCCACTGGCAGGCATGTCGCCATTTCCATCGTCCTCATCCTGGGCACGTCACTTTTGGTTGCTTGAGCTGTGTGTCGTTTGTTTTCCTTTTTTTGCCCCGGTGGCTTGGCGCACAAATCCACAGAACGCACAACGCCCAGGATGCCACCCACTGGCTTCGCCACATGCCGCTTCCTTAGAGATTCCCCAAAAAAAGACAAAAAAAAAACTAGAAAGCGGGGAGAGCCCCAACATAAAGTGTGTTTAACTTTTTTTTCTGTTGATGTTGTTGTTATTGTGAGAACGCCCAAATATCTGTTAGGCTGCCTAAGGTTGTGGTCCTTTGAACTTGCACTGACAGAAAATATGATTTCAAATATATAATTTCATTAAACTTAACATAATAATAATTGATACATTCAAGGATTGACATTAAGTTTTTCATTTATAAGACTTAAATGCTGGTTTTTCCATATTATCTTCGACTAATCAAGTTTCTTTGATATTCCAGAGGGTTTATAATTATTTTATTTTACTAAAATGATCTATTTTTGTTTAAAGATTTAAAAAACCTTATATATTTTGGCCTTTATATTGTTAAAATAAATTTTTCCTGTACATTTGTGTTTCCTATCCGCTGTGCCACTCAAGATTTCGTTGTTGTGGATGCTGGGAGCACGGTTTCATGACCTTTGCCATATTGACTAGTGGATATTTCGGTGTCCATTTTTGTTGCTGGCTTATAACTTGCGGCGAATATTTTATGCACAACGCACTTACACTTTGTGCCTTCTTTATTTTCGTTTCATCTGCCCAGCAAGCGGCTTTCTTTACTTTTTTTTATGCGCTGCACTTCATTTTATTGTCGTTCTAAGCTGCGTTTGGGGAATTGAATGCGTATGTCCCTGGGCTTATGGGCCCAGACAGTTCATCATCAAGCCAAGTAGTTGTGGCCATGGCAAAAGCCACGTTCCCTTCGGCTGGAGAATGGCCAGTTTTCCGGGGGAATTATGGTGGAGCAATGGCTGATACTAAAGAAAATCCGCCTTAAAAGCAAAACTATAATTCTCGGCTTTATGAAACCAAAATGTATATATCCACATTTTAGGAACAAGCTAACATTTTATATAATTTAAAATAAAAGAAGATTAGCCAAAGTCTAGACAAAAAACAAAAATATTTGCTCTCACTTTTTTTTAGGCAAAATGGTATCTTGAATTTATTTAAACTCAAAATAAATCACTTTTTGAAGCTCTAGAAAAATGTATATTTTCTCATATGCTCTTGTTTAATAATTACAAATAGTCTAAGAATAATTTTCAATAAAATTAATATATCAAATTGAAAACTTCAACAACCAAATTACAAATAATTCTTTAAAACTTTTAAACGTTTTGTTAATTTTAAAAGTTTTAATAGAAAGAAAACTGCTTAATTCTTGTATAATCTTTCTTAAACATTTCACACAAATATACATTAATTTCTCACAAATCTCACCGACTTTTCCCATACTTTATGACACTTTAATTACTCATATTTAATAGTTTTCCATTATAAATACCTGCCACAACTTAAATATTCAATTTAAAAGCACAACCTGTCGCAAAATCAAAAGTGTATCCCCACGGACTTAAAAACCAAGAGATTTCGCCCCCCTTTGGAGAGGCATACATACGTTAAGCCTGGTGTAAGCCGGCCCATAATTAACTAAAGTCAATTGAAAATTACAAAAAGGCTTAAGCACGTTGAGCTGTTGTCAGCGGCAGTGGCAGAGTGAAGCGAAGGGGTTGACAGGGCCCCCGGGGTGCCATATGGCTCTGCTCCAAACCCAAGCTCAGGTCCCCCGCCACCGCCCCAAGCTCCGAATCCCTGGCCAAACCCCCTGCCGATGAGTTTTCACTTTCATTCCGCCCGCTTTCTTGTGCATCATCAATTTAATTTCGTAAGCTCACAAAAGCGTTGCATAAAAAATGAACGTCCGTTCGTTCCATGTGGGTGTGACAATGTCGGAAAATGCCAACCCGCAGCAGGCTTTAAATCCAAGAAGCGGAAGAAGAAAAAAAGGGTGTGAAGCGAAGCGTGTGCCATTTTCAATATTTGCCGAAGCTAATCTTAAAAATCTTGTACCACATCACCGGGAGATCTCAGCACACTCCATCTTTGGTGTGCTGACTCACCTTTTCGAAGAGATATATATTCGGGTTTTCCCCAACTTATCCCGGGAGCCACATTCATTTCCTGGACAATTGCAATAGCTTCGTTTTTGTTGCCTACTTTTAAGGGTTGCGTCGCCGCAGCTGCAGCCAGCATCCACCTTTAGGGCTTTTTACTAGCTTTTAAGCGAACAAGCGTTGTTTGGTATAAAAATTTCATTTAGATCCGCAAACAGCATCCCCCGAAATACCAGAAAACTAGAAGGGAAGTGGAAATGGGAGTGGTTTAAGTGCTATTTGCCGGCAGTAGCAAATCCCAAAGGTAGCCAAGGGGGAATTGATTTGATAATTCTGATTGTTCTTTTCGTTTTTTATTTGTTTCTGTGTTCCTACCGGAAGTTGCGAGCAGGAATTTGGGAATATATAAAACAATGGGAAAGAGAAAAAAGTGAGGAGAAAAACTGAAAAACACTTAATAGTTGTATTATTAATGGGTAAGCTTCGAAATAAAAACGCAGTCAAATATACGAATTTCCTTTGAAAGCTCTTGTGTTCAAAGGAATACTTCAGGGATTTCATTTAAATATTTATTAATAAATGAAAATAAATAAGTATTTTATTTGTAAGTATTTTATTTATTAATAAATGAAAATAAATAAGTATTTAATTTGTAAATATTTTTTAATAATAAAAAACTGTTCTGCATTCCAAAATATCTTATGGCTTTAATCAATATTTACTTTGAGATTTAATAAATATTTATTTTGTGGCCTAACCTTAACCTTTATAGTTACAAATAATATAATTATTATTTAAATTAATAGAATATTTTATAAGTTTGTGTAAACTTTTCTTTTTGTGCTTTAAACTCCGTCTTTTACTGACTCCTCTTACAACCTTTCTCCCCCTTCCAGACCGTGCCAATCATAGTGATCCCACCATTGAGATCTGCCGTCGCTGCCCGCCGGACTACGAAGCAGAATCGCTGCCCTCGTACACTATAGTTTCCGGATTGCCCACCTACGACGATGCCCTCGAGGAGTTCCGCAAGGCAGGCATTATCCTTACGCCAGCAGTGGTGCCCATTATCAAGATATTTGAGTGCAATGACAATGGCAAGGAGCAGGCGGTGGGCTATAGCCTCGTGGAGACTAACATATCCGCTGTGGATGGTGGCGACAGTGTATCGATAGGTTCTGGCGCCGCTGCCTGCAACTGTGGCAACACTTCACCCATTTCCACAGGCTCACTGCCCAGTTATAGTGCCGCCACAGCGGCTGCCATGGCCGTGGCGGCGGCTGCTCCGCCCCAGGTGATCGAGCTGTCGCCAGAGCACCTGGCCTCGCTCTCCCAGAAGCGCCTTTCGCTGCAGATCTCATTCAATAACTCGGTGCGCCGCCAGTCGCCGCTCCGTAATCATCTCCTGCGCTCCCGGGCAGTGGGCAATACGGCTGGAATGGGTCCCATTGAGGGAACATCGCCAGGTGGCGTGGTTACAGTGTCCACTGGTCACGGGTCTGGGTCAGGCAGTGCCGCCATTCTGCCTGCACCTTTGCATCGCTCCTCGTCGACGCTTTCGCTGTCCAACGAACGCCAGTTGCTGGATCAACGCCTCAGGCATCTGCATCATCGGGGTTCCCTGTACTGAGAACCGTGATCGAGCATCCCAACTGCCTGAAAATTCCTTCTTCCTGAAGTGTATTCCTTACCTAATTAATAACCCAAAAGTTTTGTTAGTTTTTAAGACACACACACACACAGACACAATAAACATATGTTATTTTATGAAGGCTGTTGGTTTTGTTTTTTAATTTTGGTAACTAAAAGTTAATATAAAAGTTATGACAAACGCTGATTTGTTATTAGAAATCCCGTTGAGTAATTTATTTATGAAGTTGTTTTGTGCCTTACCTGTTCAGAACAATTAATTTATTCTTGAAAAGTTTATTTGCCAAAGTACATTTACTATAAAATCGATAAAAGGTTAATAGCCATGGTAACAGAACTCCTTGTTTATGGCCGGCGACTTTGGCCGACAGTTTCGATTCCTTGAAGTTTATTTAACTTTCTGAAATGAGCGCCACAACACGTACAGGATTGGTGCCCACGCCCAAAAGGCATGTGAAGTATCTGAAAAAGGTAATGGCAAATAATTCCTGCAGTGAAAAAATATCAGATAGTTTATCAATTAATAAATTAAATTAAAGGCTACAAAATAGATTTTTATCAACGGATAAATTCAAATTTGGGAAAATATGAAATAAACAATTAAAACAACTGCCTGGAAACCATAAATAAAAACCTGTGAAACCTGTGCCTTTCCAAGAAAGGAAACAAAGGAAATATTTCTTATTGAAAGAAGTATTTAATGGTTAAATTCATTAAATAACAAATAATGAACATTGTTTTGAGCGTAGAAATTAAAAAGAAATTAAACAAATATGGAACGGATTTAAAATCCCTCAAAATTATATTTCAAGTTATTCTTTAAGAAAATTGCATTTAATTTTATTTTTTATATGCTTATATCCTTTTACAAATGATTTCAAAACCCTTTAAAATCTTCAAATTCCTGAAACTTCCGCCAAAAGCATTAAACAAATCTATGATTTTAATTTTAAATCAAAAATATTTTATACCATTTGATTTGAAAACTAAAACCATCCCATTTTAATATATTTTAGTAATATTTAACTTTTTGTTTCCGCTGTATTTTAAATTTAAAAAAAAATCCCATTTATTAGCGCAAAAATCAGCATGGCGATGTCCTGCGAATGCCACTCAAGTTCGAGGCCACGCCCATGCCGCTCTCGTTACGCCCCTTCGGCGGTCTCTTCAATCCTTTTGCCAAAGGATGCTCCGTGCTGTGCAATCATCCGGCTCCATCGGGTGTCAAGGATGTGATCAATCAGCTGAAAACATCGCTGGCCATTGAGGGCAAGAATCCGCAGCATGGAAAGCAGGAAAAACCAGCTGCGGAGGAGGAGCAACTGCAGCCACATGAGGCGGATAACATTCCAGAGGATCTGTTCCGGCGATATGCGGAAACGGACTCGCGGCCCATGACGCCAACGCCCACGGTGACCAGCATTCATACCAGGACCAGTGCCGGGTCCTTTTATCGCCGCTGCATAACGCCAGAATGGGGCAAACACGAGAATATCAAGAGGAAGAAGATCATATTGGATCTAAGGCGATCTCACTCCCAGGAGACGCTGTACTGGAAGCCCAGCTCAGAGTTGACCCAGAGTGGCCTGGAGGAAGACAAGAAGCCCAAGAGTGCGGGTGCCAACGAGGACAAGAAGCCCAAAAGGCAGACGTCCAACGAGCAGAGACCCAAGTCATCACTGGCCACGGCCAATGTGCCGGCAGGAGTAGAGGCTCCTGGGGATCTGGAGGCCAAACCGAAGACTTGTATCAATGAGCACGAGCTGAGCGATGAGGATGTGCGCAGGGGCAAGAAACGCAAAAAGTTGAAGCCAGCTCAGGGTAAATTAGGAAAGAAATACCTAGAAATCTGTGAAAATATATATTTTGTTGTTGTTTAGCTACCACCACTTTCCATTTGAGTGAAGATCCCGAAACCCAGGTGGCTGCCCTGGGACCCGACTCCCTCAATCCCAGCACCCGGCCCAGCCTGATACCTAACTCACTCACTTTACTGCCCAAGGATAAGCGGGAAAGTGAAAGGGAGCCGATTCTCCTGAAGGGCAGTTTCCTCACAGATGATGCCTTCCAGGCTCTGAAAACCGACCTGGATGTGGATCTAATAGAGAACACTTTTGGGAGATATGTAAGAAGATATTCTTCTATTTCTTGTTTAAATTAATAAACTATTTATCTAGCTAAATCGTGCTCTGAGGGAAGCTATCAAGTACATGCCACCGAAACCCAAGATTATGCCAAAGGCCCCCGAAGAAAAGGTTCCCCCAGAAACCACTTCAAAAATGCCGCGAAAGTTTTCCAAATCAGCCACCAGATTTGATGTACCCATGGATCTGTCCATGCTTAAAAGTTAGTAGAAAATAAAATATATTAAATAACCTATTACTCTTAAAATAATCCTATTAAATAGCCATGACCCCTTGGGACTACCTGAGCAAGTACGTCTGGGTTTCGCAGCAGCGAAAACAGCTCTATAAGCGGGTTTTCCTTAAGTATCTGAGTCGAATCGAAGAGCCAGAGAGTGAGCTGGCACCCATGGGCAACGAGGAGCTGCCGGAATATAAATACAAGGAACGAACCCTGGTCTGGCAGAGTCTGCCGCAGGCTCTGGAGGATGTCCTTGAGTTCCATGGCACCGAGAAGAATGTCCGCGGCACCCTAAACATGCTGGGCTACGATGCCCATAAATCGGGGGATATAGACTTTAGGGCCTGGTGTGGGATCGTTTCCTTTGCCGAAAGACTAGCATTGGCCGATGAGTCCGGATCGGATGATTCCTGCGATGAACTAGAAAAGGCGGACTTCAATAGCATGGAGCAGATAATGCCGGATTATGAGGTCCCTGATAATCTCAAGGATATTTTCGATATTATACGCAAAACGCATAAAATTAAGTATTGAAAATAGCTTTAAATAAAAATAATAATAAATTTGTCCATATTTATCTTTTTTATAAACTTTCAAAAAGCTAAATTTATTGAAACCGCGTAATATTTAAAAAATAAAAATTAACCGATAAATATGGCAACGCCAAAGTCAAGAGATACAATTAATCGATTAGAGTGTGACCCATTTGTTTCTATAGTGAAAATTATATCGGTATCGGTATCGGCTCTAACATTAATTAAATTGTAAATTTTGCATCTAAAACAACACGTTAATTACCGATCATGGCAACCTTGGAGGACAAGCTACTGGGCGAGAAACTGGAGTACTACTGCAGCAGCAGCGAGGGCGAGGACAACGGCGACGATGGCGACGACGGCGACGAGGGTGGCAGCAGCAAGGGAGCAGGCAAATCCGGATCCTCTGGACTCACCATTGACACGAATCCGGATGCTACTCCAGCAGGAGGTTTCCGCCAGCAGGGATCCACAAATACGGGACCCAAGGGTGTGGTCAAAGATTGGCAGAGGTTCAAGCAGCTGGAGGCCGAGCGTCGCGACGAGACAGAGCGTCAACGCCTCGCACTGGCCAAAAAGCTAACAATGACCACGGCCACGGCGGCGGAGGATGAAGAGCGCAAGCGGCAGGAGGAGCTAGACGCTGAATTGGACGAGCTGATGAGCGAGGAGTTTCTGCAGCAGTACCAGAAGCAGCGCATGGCCGAGATGCTGCGGCAGTCGGGCGGCCACCACCAGCAGTTCGGTAAGGTGCAGCAGCTCACTTCGCACAGTGAGTTCCTCGCCTGCGTGGAGGAGGAGAACAAGCACACCACCGTCATTATACACATCTACGAGCGAAACCTGTCGGCCTGCAGCACGTTGAACCAATGCCTGGACAGCCTGGCCACCGACTATCCGTCCATTAAGTTCGCCAAGATCTGCAGCTCGGTGGCCGGCATGAGTCGGGATTTTCGCACCAAAGGCCTGCCTGCCCTGCTGGTATACAAGGCTCAGGCTCTCATTGGCAACTTTGTGCGATTAACCGATGATCTGAGCGATGACTTCTTCGCCTCCGATGTGGAGAGTTTCCTCATCGAACACGGCATTATTGTGGACAAAGCTCTTTACAATTAAGTTAGCTAAGCAGAGCTCTCCATGCTGACAAGTACCGAAAGGGTTTCATTATGCACGCAGTCGAAGATGCATGCCAAAACCAAACCCTGGCAAAGAGAGTCCTCTAAATTCAATCGCGTCTTGAAAACAAAAAAAAAACAATCAAAATACAAAGTTAAGGCAGATATTAGAGTGATTCTGGAACACAGCACTTAAAAATTCAAAGCAAAGTAATTATTTTCAAGCTTAATTAAAAAAAGTAAATTAACACGTACTCACATTTGATCATAAATACTGAAAACCATTTGAATCTCAGGCTCAAAAATCAAATTAAGCTACAAACTAACAGAAAACTTTTTAACATCAACTGAAAAAGATTCTACACAGATAAGATTTAAAGATTTTGTTTAAAAATATGTTTTAATAATGATTTTAAGTATTTAAATGTGACTTTTGTAGATCCATAACTTTCTTATAAAGCATTTTTTTCGAAAATTGGTGCCTAAGATCTTCAGGACCCTTCGTTACTTGTCAGTATAGGTGAACACTTGAAAGCTAAACCCAAAAGCAAAAAACATCTGACCAAATATGTGTTCGTAAGCGCATTAGCATTTAAGCGAGAACGTAAGCCAGGTGCCCGCCCTTAATTAATTCTTTCGTTTCCAATTTAATTATTTATTTTTCTTCCATTCAGTAATCAGAGTTACATTATATGTATGATTCTTTTCTCTTTTGGTTTTTATACAGAATTTTCTTGAAGTGCAACTTTCACACACAAAAAAAAAGTAAGAAAAACTGGAAAATGTCTCAAAAATGTGGAGAAATAATAAAAATCATTTATAAAATATTTGAAAAATGTATTCGAAATGCATTTTGCACTTGAAACAGATCCTGCTCACTAAACATAGCGTCGTATAATCTATATACCTTTCCGTCGTCATTTACAGTTTACAATTAATGATTTATAATTATGTAATATTATTTTAAGTGGCTAATGAATGTACTTCACTCGAACTCGACGTACTCTGTAAGGTTTATACAATTATATATTATATATTTTATAGCTTATAGCCTACCATAATATACAGCAATAAAAATGATGTCGATCGATACAATATAAAGTATTTCAACAAATTGGTGTTTCTTCTCTCCCTTCTGGGCAACATTCAGAGCTTTACTATATATATATATATATATATATATATATATATATTATAAATTCTTTTCATACTAGGTATGAAATGGTTTTCGCTTGCAATTTCCTTCCTTTATTTACCTAACATTTAGATGTAATTATGTAAATTCAATTTGTAACAAACACACCGAACAGCTAGGAAAAATGTATGTATATATCGTTTGTCGGAACTTTGTAAAGAATTTTTCAACTCTAGCTGAAAAATCTCCAAGTCTGAGTACTGGGGGTCCGGGGAAAACAGAACTACTGTGCGGGGGCAGTGGAAATTCGATCTGCGGGCTCAGCCCTATATTGGGACCTCGCGCAGACCTTGTTCTTGAATCTTCAAGTATTTTAAAGTCAGGTTCTAAATGGAATTATCTTGGTTGTATGGTGTGTTCTTTCTTCTATTTTTCGTTGTGATAGTTCTGATTCCCCTCCGTAGGGGATGTTGCTGTGTACTGGAATATACATATTAGATATATATCTTGGGCAGACAGACATACACATATATAGACTATATGTACACACATAACGCTATTAACATTAACAATAAACATTCGCAGCATTTTACACAAATTGATTTCCATTTCGCAGTTACAAGTATAATTTGAAAAACGCTTAACTATAAGGTTTTAAATGCTAAATTTTCGTAAGAACAATGTAGAATTTCTATATATATATAGATAAGATTTTCGATTGGTTTCGTGTTTTGTTTGTTGCTTTTTTGTACTTGTGTCTGTAGATCTGTAAATCTGTAACTCTTAGTTCTTTATTCTTGGTTCTTGATTGCATTTAAAGACCCTTCGATTCGTTTGATTTGATTAAATCTGAATTACTAGGTCAAATATCATATGAAATGTGTGGTTCTTATCGAAATCGATTGGTTATTTAGTAGATTGTTCAGATTTTTGTTTACTTTCTTCTTTTCTGTCGTTGTTTCAGGTGAAAATTTTCGTTTAGTTCCTACCTTGACAATGTTTCAAGTTGCGAGAGATTCATCTTTCTTGGCGAAGATCAACAAAAAAAATGTTTAAAAAATAAAACCACAAAGGTAAAACAACGAAATGAATGCTGAATAAAATTTGGCAATTAGTTGCATTTTACAGTTTAGTTTCAGTTGTAAATTTTTGTTATCTTCTTTTGTTTTGTTTTGTTTAACTAAAGAAAATCAGCCTTTTCTTGCTATACACATTAAATACAAATATATATCATTACAATAATCTAATATATAATGTATTAAGGGTTATCAAGGAAATCTCTAGAGATTTAAGGGTTAAATCATGGATTTAAAAACCATTAAAAAAGAATTTAGAATAAATTGATACTGGGACTAATATAATTTAAACCAAATCTCTAAGAAATCTCTAGAGATCTCAATGATTAGCGCCTGTTGGAAGTATATAGTATGTACGTATTAAAAACAAATTTATCTGCTCTTGGTTAGATCTTAAGTTATAGTTAATAGCTGTTGCAAGAGTCCTGGCTGATCTCAGTCATCCGTGCCGCTATCCGGTTGCCGACGTTGTCCCTGTTACAGCCGCGGCGGCTTGAAGCTTAGCGTCGTCGTGCACTCCATGCCCACATCCATCCGATGATCGCTGCCGTCATCATCCTGGGACATTGTCGAGATGCCGCATTCGGCAATCGAGTTCCTCACCGACGGCGGCTGTTCGGCACCAGGCAGCAGGCCCACCATTAGCAAGGGTTTGTTTAGCACCGAAACTCCCGCAGCTCCAGCTGAACCCGGATTATGGCCGGTCAACTGATCACTACCCAGGCTATTGCTACTGTTGCTCTGACTATTACCGCCGCCGCCAATCTGTTTCTCCTTGTTTCGTCGCAGCGATGATCGATACTGACGCGGCACATTGATGAGTAGCCGGCGGGTGGTGGTGGGATTGTGGCTGCTGTTAGTGTTGGTGTTAACTGCTCCTCCTGCGAGACCAAGGGTGGGATTGAGGGCGAGACCGGCGACTGAACGCCGGGCTGCAGCATACTGAATGGACTCGGCGCTGTTACTCAAACGGATGTTGCCAACTGAATCGTCATCATCATCATCGAAGGGATCGGGAATTAATCGGGGACAAAGAAAAAACAGGAGAAATAAATTATAGGCTGGATGAGTTAAAATTCGTTCGTTGGTGGTAGTCTTTTAGTGGTGGCTTCTTCTCTTGGAGGAGTAGAAAATAAATGTTGGGTGTTTGGTTTGGTTGTCATTTATGGCTGTTGTTGATGGTGTTATGGCTTACTACCTGTTGCATCTGCTGACTCTGAACACTTTACAAAATAAATGTACAAAAAGGTGGAACACAAAACTGGGGGGGTTAGTAAACAACAACAAGTACAACACACACACACACATATAACTATGCATGTAACACATAAAAACAAAACACAAAAAAGCTTTACACATCTTTCCTTTTATCATTTTGTTTCTGTTTTCATTATACATAGTATAAATAAATAATAAAGTTTATTGTGGTTATAATAAAGCATAAACATATATGGAAATCATAAATGAGAGCAAATTACACACACAAATTAATGATAATCATTAACTAAATCAAAACTAATACAAATGAAATGCTAGAAAATATATATCTTAAACAAAGAAATCTTTGCTTGTTTACCATGCACTCTTGGTTAGGGAAATCTCATTAGATATTAGCAACATATTTAAATGGATGTTCCATATTTAATCCAACTTCTTAAATTAGAAAGCATGATAAACACACTTTGAATCCTTTTATATTTAACAAAAACATACAAATAAATAATAATAATTTAGCATTTAGGTGGGACATAAGCAAAAAATCATGATTGGATGCAAAACACAAGACATATCTCATTCCAAATTGATGTTTTAGTTCATCTTTTTAGCTTTCATCGTCTTATTTTTCTTTTTCTATCAAAACAAAAAGTCCAAAACATTGAAAATGACTGTGGCAAAGTTGTTGTTGTTGTGGTTGTTGGTGAGAGCAGTTAGTCCGTCGTTATAACTACCCGTATTCACGTCCAGCAGCAGGCGTCGCTGCTGCTGTGGCTGCTGGTGTTGCATGGGCGGTGGCCTCAAGAGGCCCTTGGAATGTATCTGTTGCTGTTGCTCCTTCTGCTGTCCATAGCTGTCCTCGGTGTCCATCATATCGTCAAAGTGATGCTGCCGGCGATAAAAATGATATAGCAGCGCCGCCTGGTTACGCTCGCCATCCGTTTGGGCTTGCCGCATATCCCGAGTGCTGCCGCCGCCCAAGTATCCGGCGGCAGCCGCCAAGCAGCAGTTGCTGCAGGTGTCCGCCGGGAGTTGCAGGGTGACCACAGCATCCCTAGGACCCAGGAACCACTCGGAGCGAGTGCGCATGCGTGCGGTTTGGCGTTCATGGACCTAACAGCGTTTCAAATATGTTTTTATCATTTGTTGAGTTTGGTTGTTGCAGAGTTTGTTGTTGATGTTGTTGTAGTTTGTTGGTGGGGAAGACGGAGGGGGATTCAAAATTATCGCATTAGAGTTTTTGTTTGGCATTAATTGAAATTATTGTTGTTTTTTTTTTTTTTTTAGCTAGCATTAATGAATTTTGTTTGTATTCTTCTCGATTCACTTAAGTTTAAAAACTTGAAAAAGGCAAAACAATAAAAAAAAAAAAATCGAAAACAAACTCAAAAATTAAAATTAAACAAAAAAATAAATAAATTGTTAACAAAATATTTAGTTTTAGTGGCAGAATCAGCGCAGAGTGAAAAAAGGTGGTGCAAGATTATACAAAATGATGCAGTACTGGAGGTATTCGAAGTGACAGGGAACAAAAGGATACATTTTACCATGAATACCCCCCAACATACTGAACAAGCATAAAATTATAAATATAATTTATTAAGGAAACAACATTCAGTGAAAAAACCGCCAACAAGCGCGCTTTGATTGCGTATCTTTTGAGGTGGAAACACAACAACATTCAGAAATAAAGAAGAATTAATTACAAATGCAATAAATATAACTCGGGGCTCGTGTTTTTTGTAGTATGATTCGCATAATTATGTCTGTATTTTGTTTTTGCTTATTAACAAAATGTTATTTGGTTAAATAATTTAGCTACATGCATTTATGCAGGGTGCACAGCAAACAAAGGCAGGCTTTTCTAAGCTACACAGACAAGGCAAAGACAAAGGGAAAGAATTACAAATATATATATATAAATATATGGAATGATAACACAAAATTAAGCTATAGTGCAGAGATAATAATATATATTTTCTATGACTTAGGTGTCTAAAATAAATATAAATATATTACATAATAATGATTACAACGAAATGAAAGGGGAAGAACAGAGCATTTCGGTTTATAATAAAGAGTGTGGTTCATTCTTGTCAACTAATAAGACCGATAATATTATAAATAAATAATAATTAAGTGTACTATCTATAAGATAACATCTACATTTATAAATTGTGTAGAAAAGATTGAGTTTGTGGAAAATATGTTGTATACTTCTGCTTGATCCAAGTTCTGCCTTAGGTCCAGATCCACAGATCCCAACGAAAAAATCCCATTATGATTAATGCCTAAATCTTTCTATATATTTATTTACACTCTCAGCTAACGCCTAACTAATCAAGTAAATCACTTATAATTCCCAATTGATTTTGTATTATTAAATACGCAATTTGGTTTAGCACTTGTTTTTTATTTAGTGAAAATATGTGTCTCTATGTAGGAGCAGGTGTATTTATATAATGTCTTCTACGTTTTTCGTTGGAATGGTTCACATTTTATTTATTTTTGATTTGTTAAGTTTTAGTTTTTAATGTGTGTTTTGGTGCGTTTCTTCTTTTTTAACAAACTAAATATGAACATGAAATGCAGAATTGAAAATAAAAATATCTCTTCCATTTTTTAGTCAACTTTTTTTTTGTACAGAATGTTTTGATTTTGTGTACTTTTTGTACCGTTTTTTTTTTTTTGGGATGGGGGGTTTCTTATGTATTACAATAATATTTAATGTGTTGTAATTGTTGTTGTTGTTGTGTGAGTAGAAGTTGTAGTTAATTTCGTTGGCAGGCGCACAATTTTGGTTTTAGTAAGATTATAGAAAAATCATACAAAGAAAGGAACAAGAAAGAGCAAACACATTTCCAAAAATGTAACACAAAATTTTGTTTAACAATTTGCTAGGTGAGAGTCAAGATAGAGATAGTCAGTGATAGATAGCGATTAGAAGGAAAAAACATTTCCATTTGACAAAAAATAAAGGCAAGTTATACATATCCAAAAATTTTAATACAATTAAACTCAAAATTAAAATTCGCAACAGAAAATAGTAAAGGTGAGAAATAAAGAAAATAAAAAGAAGAAAGTAAAACTTAATAGCTAGGATATTCTTGTTTCTTGATTCTATATCTTTCGCTGGAAAAAAGAAACGGAAACTTATAAAAGAAATTCGAGCATTTTGCAAGAGGTTAATATCAGACCTAGGATCTAGGATCTAGAATCTATATACATTATATAGATGTACATTCTACACAACAACAGTCGCTAGATCTCAGACGGAAATGCGCGAGCCCAGCAGGAACTCATCCCTCACCTGTGGCAAATACGAGAGGCTCTTGGTGCTCTCCGCATAGCGATTGACGGCCCTCAGCTCATCCATGGTCATGCCGCCCTCCGCTCCACCGTTGCCCGCCGCTCCGGATCCCCCGTTGGAGCCCGCAGCGCCAGCCGAATTCGAGCTGCAGGAGCTGCTGTGACGTATGCCTCGATTGCAGCGGCTGCAGGTGCGCTGTTTGGGCTTCGGCGGTGTGGGATTGCCAACTGGATTGCCACCAGCATTCGATCCTGCTGATGGACGCCTTTCGTTGCCACCGCCAACGCCTCCACCATCGAGACTCTTGGTTCCCGTACGCAACCGGCGCTGGTGATGGCTGCTGCTCGTAGGTGCCGGCTTCTTTTTGTTCTGGCGATAGCGTCGCTTCACAACGGTCATCTCATCCTCATCGTCGTCATCATCATCATCGTAGTCTCGCTGGCGGTGGTGTGGCTGCTGCTGGTGCGCTTGCTCTTGGTAGTGAAGTGGCTGCTGGGGTCGCTGTTTGTGGCGGTAGATTCCTCGACTTCCATGGGGCGGCGCTATGCTGCTTATTTCCAGCTCGGCCCCAAAGTCATGAACGCCATCCAGCTCATCGTTGTCCTCGTCATCATCGGCATAGTCATCATAATCGTAGTCCGTAGCATTGCCATTACCATTGCCGTTGCCATTTCCATTACGCTTGGCCGGCAGTGGAGACGAGGTCATGGCAAAGATGCCGGGACCCTCCAGCGAAACGGAGAGGCGGGCACAGCTCTCGATGAACGAGTGTTCCGGTGAGACGCCCAGCGAGAGGACGCTGTTCTCCAGCGCTGAACTGGAGCTTGTCAGCAGGGCGGGCGTCGAACGGGACTCCTCCTGGGCCACTAAATTAGGTCATGGGGTCATGGTTAACATTGCATATGAATGAAAGGGAGAAGAAGACAAAAACACAACAGTTCTACTAATGCATGCAAAAAGCTACTTAGATGGATGAGCCAGAGAGTGGGGCTGAGAAGCTTATCTTGTTTCGGGTACACCAAAATGACCAAGGATGAGCTTACTTATCACAGAACAGACAAAAGAGTTAGATCGGACAGGGTGGAGTGTGAAGAAAGGAGGTAGAAGTCCGGAAGCAAAGCACAAAGAATCTATATCTAACTATATCTACGGATAGAGCTTCAGAAACTCGCATAAAAAGTGGTACTCACGTAAGCCCCAACGCTCGCATTGACACTGCAGCCAGGTCTTCTCCGCCTCCAACGAATGTTGCACTGTTTGGGGAGGGGAAGGACATAAAGAAAATATTAGCGATACATTTAATTAAATATTTTTGTAGGTTCTTCAAACAGTGACTCATTGTGTGAGTCGTATTCTAATCTAAAACAATTTTACTATTTGCTGTGTAAATAAAATTAACATTCAGATTGGACCATTGGTAATTGGGTGATTTCCCTTTAAATATTCCGAAAACTGTTGGATTATAATTATTAATAATTTATGTCAATATTTAATTCGTAGATTGCAAGTTCTACTTAATTGCAAATACTAGTTGAATTCGAAACAATGTCTTATCTATTTTCTACTATGTACTATATTATTTATCAATCTTAAAATGCAGTCCCTTGTGTTCTAGTAAATCGGCATTCAAAGTAGAAAAGTATTTGCACTAGAGATGTCTGAAGGATCGTTAAATATTGATATTAAAATGCTAAATTCGGTTAACTAATATGTTTCATTATTCATTTTGGCAATTTTAACATTGAAATATTGATATTAAAATGCTAAATTCGGTTAACCAATATATTTAATTATTCATTTTGGCCATTTTACATTTTAAGGCTTTATTAAATTATTTTTTTAACAGCTTAAAACCTCTACTTTTCCATTTTATATTTTAATACAAAACTAGATACAATTTTCTTTAAAATTTTTGCATGTTTACAAATTAATCCCTTTACTCTAAACTCACATGCATATTTCTGTTGAGCCAGTTTGCCACGCGGCGGTGGTGGATACTGAAAGCTGCATATCCACTCATCCTGCACCTTGAGTATGCGTCCTGTGACGCGGGCATAATATTCATAGTTATCACGCCCAAAGATGTCGTGGGTGGCAAACTTGTCAATTATATTCTGCATGATTTTGGTAGCAACCTGAAAATGAGGAAAATCATATATAAATTTATTGAAATTTCATAAATTCCATGAAGAACTCACCTTGAATTTGAGCACATCCTCCATGCGAGCGGTTTTTCCATCACTAACGCAGGATTGAAAGAAACTGGGAGCCACGGATACGCCCAATGCCTCGCTGGTCATTCCGGTGGAGGCATGAGCCGCATTGCTGGCAATAACCCGGAATGTGCCGAACAGTAAAACTAAAAGATGCTGTGTATATTTTGGCAGTGAACCAAAGAGTCTGAAAAATAGAAACAAAATAGTTTTAACTTTAATAAAATGTTAAAAAATATCAAATATTCAAAACATATTTTAGAAGATTGAAATAATAGAATCCTAATAGGCTGCTTCTCCTAATTTATATTAAATATTTATTTTTACTGACTTTTTTTTATAGAATATTTATATATTTTTTTGTTTTTCTTCTTTTAGAAGGACATTTAAATTTCTTAAAGTGCAACCGGCATAATTCAGCGTAGATTGTAGATTTCATAAATATTTGTTTCGAGATCTGTTATCATAGAAATGAATGGCTTTGAACGCGTTGAGCTGTCAGGGCAAATTGTTAGTCATCCTACACTTGCCGTATTACTTATTATTACAGAAGTGCACTGACTCATTCTCGACTGAACTACCGCCATTTGCCATTCGTTAGCCATAAAAATCATTGCCTGGCAAAGAAAGTCAGACCTTGGAGCTCCAGCTGAAGCTCCTCGGTGCCAATGTCTCTATATAGCGTAGTAAGTCTGGTCTGTTCACACTTTCATTTTGGCGTGCCTAATGATTTTTCGAAACAAATGGTTTAGCCAAGTCCCGGGCCCCCAGCTGCAGCTGCCCGGTGCTGGTGACTTTGGCCGGAGAAGAGGAAAAACTGGTTGGCAACCGCCTCCTAAGCGTCCACACATTACACAACTTGATAGAGGTAGCAAACCAAAAGCCGAAAACCAAAGACAAGACAAGCCAGGCGAGGAGCTAGCTATCCAAAAGAAAGAAAAATAAAAATAAAAACTCGACTCAATCAATTAATGCTTTAAAAGCAACACCACACCACACTCTCCTCGGCGGCCATCTCACCCAAAAGCTGGCGCTTTAAAAGTGAAAACTTCAAGATCCAACAATAAATGGAGGAGGTGACGTGGGGGGAAGTTTGGGGGCAGCTCAAATCGCTTGACAATGAACTATACTATAAGACATGGAGCGACCACCGATCTGCTGGTGGTGTGAACTGCCCGAGAAGAAAGGAAAACAGACTAACGAGTGAAACGATGTCGGCTTAGCCCGTCAGGCTGATAATTATTGCATTTAGAAGGAATGAATATATGTATGTCTGGGTGGGGGGAAAAGGGAGTGCACGATAAGGTTTACAACAGATGTAGGTATATATATATATAAATGTGGGGAAAATATTGGGAAATCTCAAGTGTATGGAATGATGGATTCCAGTTAATTGAATCGACAACGAAAAACTTTACGATGATGGGAACCCGCATGAACTGTCACAAATGGAGAAATCCAAAACTGGCCAAGTTTGAGGTGGGAAACTTAAATGCTTTAAATTACTCAGACAACAGACTAAACTTAACAAAATGTTGTAGAAAATCAAGAGTTAGATGAGGAGAGTCTTCTTGGAATAGCTAATGATGCTTCTAATTAAAATAAACCAGAGTTTCTAGTGATCAAGATGGAAAGCTCCTTTCAAAACATTATAAATATTTATATTTCTTAAGATTGATTTATTTGCACAATAAATTGCATAAATTTTATTTATTTAGAGCTCCGCCCATAGAAATTCCTTTTTATCAAAGACACTCCTATATTTAAAGTCACATCCGTAAACTGTGCTTGGGTTATCGTGGGTCAAGGTTTATTTTTCAGAGTTCCCAGGTTCATTAGTTCATTGATATTTCTCAATTTGTGTGTTGCCCCACCGCGCATGTGAGTCAATAAAGGTATTTAATGTGAACCACCTAAGCAATGCCACCAGAACCTGGCTCAGACCCAGACCCAACCCAAGCTAAAACAAACACTATATAGTAAACCCTAATCAGCCAGGCATTGCATTGTAAATACAAAAATAAAATGGAAAACCTGAAAGAAAAATAAAAACCCAAAATGATTTCTTATCTTATCGATACCAATTTTTAACTACACATGTTTCGCGGCTTCTTCAAGCCGAATGTTTGAACTTCCTGGTGGAGGCCAGCATAATCGAGGGAAAAGCTAATGATCACCTCGAACTCTCCGCCTAAAATGTTGCCTGATAACGATTATCATTTCACGCAGATTGCCTTGTTTTTGCTGGAATTGTTGTCGTCGACGCCCATAAAGTGGAATGCGTACAAATCGTTTATTAATTGCATTAATTACGCGGAATGCTGTTAAAAAAAAAACATAAATAAATACATATATAACGACCGCAGCAACCACAACTGAAAGCGGAACAAGTGTTTACGTCTGTTGATATTGGAGAGATAAGCGCAATATATAACATAATATAATTAACCGAGTTTCCGAACCCTACGATCCCTAATGGCATGAGTAATTGTGGTTTATTGTTTACTTTATCATTTGATGATTTTGTACCTTTTTACCTTTAACTCTGTGATTGATGGGTACCATTAGGGTCTGCGGGATCTCCTTCTCGCCTTATATAATCGCATTGCGCATGCGTCGCTGTATCAGTCAGTATTTTATTCAGCACTCTCATTTACATAATCAATAGGCCAAATAAAAGAGTCACAAACAAAAGACAATAAAAGGCCGGCAAAGGCATTAGCATATATATATGTATGTATATATATTTCCTCGAATCTGGCGCTAAATAGTTTCCAATTTTAATATTTGCCATGCGTAGCTTCTGCGTATTTGTTCATTGAGACAGAAAGACAGACAGCCAGACAACGCGTCATTTTATTTAGATGAATCATTTTCATTTATTGTTAACTTGGTTTATTTTCATTCATAAAAATGAATAATGTCGGACAGTTTTTTATTTCGCATCTTCACTTGCCGCCGTTTTGTCTATTTTTCGCCGCATTTGATTTGCTTTTGTAACAGTTTTTTATAACAATATTTTTCGGTGCGTTACGTATGAAAAGGCGAAGAAGATGTTGAGGTTTCCGTCTTGGAAGATGCCCTACAGAGGAACCAGTTCCCCCAATATTCCCACCAACCCACCAACTCTTCTGTGACACTTTCAAGGCGGAGATCTGATCTCCCTCCCCGGCTTCAGAGACTCTTCTCTTTCTTCTTTCTCGGTTGTGTGAGTCAAGTCAAGTGAGTGAATTATGCCGTCTGCCAAGAGTGGCGAGGTCTGTGCAAGTGATAAGTGAAATATCATACACGAGATAATTGAGTTTCCTTGCCGCTCGCATTGAGATATATGTACATATATGTATATTCAGGAAAAGCTGCATAATACGTATATGTTATGGAATTCAACTGACTGATATAAATACTGTATTATTCAAAGATTTTACAGTGGAATATAGAAGGGTTCCGGAATTGTGATTTATAATCAGACTTGAGGAGAAGAATTTCCTGGGAAATATATATTCTTTTTAAAATAATCCAATTATCTGGGAATATTCTATATAGCTTACACCTCGAAATTATTTATTATCATATTTTAATTAAACAAAAGTAAAAGCCTACAACTTTTCTTTATGCTTTTGAAGTAGAAAACACTTTACACATCATTTCAGATAACAGACAAGACATAATGAATGTCGGTCAACTCCTACATATATATATTTTATATATAAAGATGTATAATGTGCATTGTAATCGGGTGAATGCCAATAAAATTAACAATACATATGCTGTGTGTGGTTCAATTGATGTGGTCGCCGCTCTAAATGATTCATTTACATTAGGTCATAAGCAAATAACTTAATGATAGAGAAAATTATACATCACTTGGAGGATAGTGTGTGGGGTTGAGTGTGCGTGCCTGAGGAATGTGTTTTTTGTGCATCATCTGAGGCTGGCGGCTGGCGGCTCTTATCGCCTTTGGGGCACATTTTTTGCCTACTAAGCAGTTGGCTGCCGGATAATTCAGTTTTTATAATTATGCGCAATGCTCATATCTCTTATATCTTTAAGCTACTGTTGTTGTTTTTCTTAGCACTGCAAAATCAGCATCAATATTCATTGCGGCAAACTCAATCTGCCTCTTCTGTTGGCATCCACGCCCAAGTTGGGAGAACGAAGAATCGGATGCACATTAAAACAAAATATAGGTTTGAGTTGAGTTTATTATAAAAATAAATTATTAATTTTTTATGAAAGAAAATACACTTTGGCACATTTTTCCCCATGACTCCTTTTGGGTTTATTTTTATAACCTTTTGCAAAAGTTCATTATTCTGCTTGGTTTTCCTTTTCATATATAATTACTTTGAAACTGATTAAGCGGAAACATTCCGGAAAGCTTTACTTTTTACTCATAGCTTTATCAAACAAATGAGAACATTACTGGGTTTATTAATTTTGTATATATATTTCACAAGAAAAATGTTCTGTGTACAAATTAAAGATGACAGAGATTCAGTTGGAAGATCGTTGGGGAAGAAGTGGAAGCCACAGCCTTTGTGTTCCGTTCAGAAAAAAAAAATAAAATAACATAACCGCAGCAGCAGCAGTAAGTTTTTTTCTTCTGACAATTGTAGTTGGTCGTCGGCACAATACAAAAGACAATACGTCATAATAATGAACCCAGCAAAAGCAATACGACGAATGCACGATAATAAAAAGCCGTTTTCAGCATACGTATACTAAGTGCAGACATCACGATATGTGCTGGATGGATGACGACCAAATGACCCACCAGCCAAGCTACCAAACCAAAGCCAACAACGACGACAATGCCCTGATTACACTCCACAGCCGATTGTTGTTTGTTTTCTATCTACTAGGCCATCAATCATGAAAATCAGATAATAATAAATGCTAGCCCTGATTTTCAGAACCAAGAACTTGGACATATCGTTAGGTTTTAGGGTTACAAACTCCATAAATAAATATAGAAAGTAAATATTATATTAAATTATTTATAATACGTTTTTATGTAATTTCCATATTTATAAATTGTTTATTTCCCTTTAAACCGTTGACGCATTTGTTTACATTTCTTTTTTCAAGCAGAGGGGAAAGCTAAAAAAATAAATAAAGTTGCTTGACCCCAAAAAGGAGAACTGATTCCCTGGTGGCCAGTGTATATCCGCCATATGTTTTTAGTGACTGAGTCTTCTACAGTCCAAGTTGCTCATCGTTCATCGGTCCAACGTTCAGGGTTTCTTTTTATTTTTTTAAGGAAAATTGTTAAACCCTTGAGAGGAGCGAACGAAAGGGAATGAAAAGAAGACGCCGCTCCACTGACGCAAATTTCCACGCTTTTCACATGTTTATAAGTACATATTTTTTCGTTGGCTTTATTTAACATTTATTGGTTTTGTTTGGCATTGTTGTTTATACACAAGGCGGCGGCAGTTTCGAGTTAATATATTTATGCAGTCAAAGTCGAAAGGGAAACACAAACTTCTGCCTGATGAGGTGGCAGACGTTAAAATAAAAGCAATTATCGTTAAATACATTTATATCCATAAATTGTTCTTAGAAACTTGTAAAATCTAAAACCTTAAAAAACTGCCGCTTAATTATTAAACATTTCATGACCTCAGTTAAAGTAAATATATAGGTAAATCGAACAGAAATCGCCACAAACTAAGGGAAAACAATACTTTTCATCTGAATAACAATATATAACAATAATCAGGAAGCAAACCTCAGACGGAACAGAGGCAGGGGAGCAGCAGAAGGTGGTGCCCTTCCATACGTCGGATGACGATGACGGCTTATGGACTTATAGACATATAGACAAGAACGTCGTTTCTTTTGTTAATGCCATTTGGGACAATGCGGCTTTATCGTTGTCTCCCTTAGTATTTTATAGGGTTGTTGTTGTTATTATTTGCAGTGCAGTTTTTGCCATTTGTTTGTCTAGACCAACAGCAAAAGCAACAACAACAAAAGCGGGCAGATTTTCCTGCTTTTCTTCGTGTCTTTTTGCACTTATCAGTATTCGGCGCTGCCATTAACAATTGTCCAGCAGGCAATTGTGTAAATAGCCTATTAACTATGGAGAATATAAGGAAGAAGTGTGCATAATTGATGAAGACTACGAAAAAGGGAAAACCAAGAAAGTAAGATAGAAAGAAAGCAGCTGCTAAAAGACAGCTGATCGCTACAGGATCAGGAAATGTGATCTCATTTCAAGGTTTACTTTATCTTTTAGCAAAATATATTCCCAAACGAAATATAGATTACATTCCGAAACTAATTGTAAACTTTATATTCCCCCAGGATCACTATGTACACTTCAAAATATTTAAAAAATAATCGCCTAGAGAATTAATCCATTGGGAGTGCTAAATCCTTATCGGCAGTTATTGATGACGTACAAAGGAGGCGAAACCACAAGTGTTTGGGTGACTCATATCTAAATGTATTTTTGCAGCCCTATTTAGTTTTAAATTTCTAGATATTTCCAAGAAGTTGGTTCCTTAAAAACTTTAAATTTAAGAATTGATCATGAAAGGTCTTCACCGAAAGGTCTAGAGAAACTCGAATCTATACAGTTAATACAGTTAATATAACAAACATTTACAAACAGATTTATTTTTACATCCATTTTAGCTACTCATTAACACTGAGAAATATTGAAACTTAACTGGAAATTGTTGTTTAAAATATGCTAAAGCTATTATATTTTAGTTATACCGATTATAACCATAACTTAAACTTAAGTTTATCAACTGTTCAAATAGAAAGATGCAACAATTAATAAAGTCACACCAAAAAAGAGCAACAGGCGTTGAAAAAAGCTTACAAAAGCTTTCCTTTTAGCCAGGCAACAAGTTGCATGTAACAGGACGAACCCAAAACAGAGAGAAAAAAGAAAGAGAGTGCCAGGTAGAGTTGGAGAGTGAGAGAAAGCGCTATATGTATTCACACTCTCTTTTGGCAGCTGTCTTTGCTTTGCTTGCCTTTGGCTTTGCCACTTTTTTCGCTTTCTTGCCTGTTGTGTGCTTGTAATTTACACAAGACAAAAGCAAACGGCGATAAAAACAATATACAATTCATTTGTATTTTTGGTCTATTGCAAAAACGTGCAACAATGACGTCGATGCGCTGCAATAACAACAAGAAATTGGAAAGAAACTGAAAAAAAAAACAGCTGGAATAAAAACATACACACAAACGATGTGCCAACTGATGTGAGCAGCGAGTAGGCGACAGAGGGGGGAAGAGATACGATATACAACCAGACAGCCAGCAAGCCAGCCCCTTCCCCGTCACCTTTCTCTTTTCAGCGTTTACGTTTTAATTGATACAAAGTTTCCAACGCGTGTCTATTTATAAAGGTGTGTGCGTGTGTGTGTGAGTATGTGTATTGGTTGCTTGCGGCGGCTGTGGCGCTATTTTCGCGCATTTTGGTTTGATTCGATTGTGATTGCCCAATGTGCTTGTAGTTGTAGCTCTGTGGCCATAGTAATTGTTGTTGTTGTTGCGCCTGCCCCGAAAGGTAAATAAACAAAAGAGGAGCCAACGGGAGCAACAATTACAACAAGATGTGTGTATATAATTGTACAAGTTTGAAAATGTTTACACACACTTACACCAGCGATCAAGATATTAGCAAGTTTTTTGAAAATAAAACGAACAGTATTTAAAATATGAAAGGAATAATTTATTAATTTATTTATTTATATTAAAACATCTATTTAGCAGAAGAATTTAAATATTCAAATTAAATTATTTATAATTGGTTTAGGTAACTATTATTTTTACCGCTTCTGTACTCATACGCACAGGTTGCCAAACTGAAAAGCAAAGAGCTCTGTGCCTCCAGCCTCCCCGCGAAATGAAAATAATTTGGCGGTCGATTTCTACGCATGCAGAAGTTTTAAATTTATGTTTTATTGCTGACGTTATTTGTTTACACGCACATTTAGCATTTAGCAGGCAATGTTCGGGCATTTAATGTAACCAATGGATTTCTGTACTGATCCGAATGGATCTGCTGACGCAGTAGGAGCAGCATCGCACAAACCAATCCCCTTGCCGCATCCATCTCAATCAATCGAATGTTTAACAAATTAAGCAAATTAAACGCCACAAGGAAGAGGAGCCCCCAGCCCAGAACATACAAATCATTTCTGGCTGTCAATCGCAATTGATCATCGGCTTTAAATGTCCGATTTGTTAATTATTCGCAAGCTCACCCGCTCACTTTTCGTTCAGAAAGGAAGAAGAAACAATTGCAGCAGCGAATATTTCGTTTACTTTTAATTGGACCTGCGTTGGCTGGTCTTTGTCTTTGTGTGCTGTGAGCTATGTGTGTTAGCCCACGCTTTATGCTCTAATTCAGATGGTTAGAAATCGATTGCCCCAACTACAGGCAGCAACAACAGCTAACCGAAAGCGAACCGAAAATCCAAGCTTAACCCTTTCAACGGTCTCTGTTTACACTTGCCAGCGAGTTTCTTCTTAAAACCCATACAAGGCTGAGCAGTGAATCAGCGAAAATCAGAATAAATTGAATACAGTCACAATTCTTTGCAAGCGAAACTATTAAAATTTCATTAAACAATTATAATTTATTCAGAGAATGACCTCTACCGGTGAAGCATTATTTAAATTAACATTTAATGAAATGCAAAGGTAATTTACAGTCTTACTATCCAAAATCGTACCATACTTGTTAACTACAACTTTTATGTGTTTAATTAAAGTTCCAATTTTCAAGATTAACCTTTTGACTTTTCAAATTTATTAAATTTCAACATAAAAATGTTTACAATTCAAAATTTTAATAACACTAAAATCAATCTTTAGTTCCTCTTAGTATCTAAGAAAATCCCACAGATAATTTTCACCTGTTAGTTGAATATTTGTATGCTTTACTGTTTATTATAAAACCAAACATTTGCCGCTTTTTTTTTTCTTTCGCTGAGCTTACAAATTATGTAAATTGGCAGGCACATCTAAGGGTTAAGCGAACGCTTAACGCTCAAGTGAAAATTGGTGAAAATCCACACAAATGTGTCAACAAGTGCCGGGCAACAAAAACAACAACATTTAAGCGAAGAGGCAAACAACAATAACAGCAGAAAAAAAAACAAGAAGAGTGCGAACTATGAAAACAACATACATACATATACGTGTAAGAGGCAGGCTTTCCAGTGAATTAACTCCCCCTGAAGATTCTTGAGACTGCTGTGCTGTGTGCTGCATCTACCGAATCTACATCTATAGATCCGGTTCAGCAAGTTTACCGCAAGCTAGTTACACTAGCAAACACACAAACATGTAGATATACCGCCACACAATTGCGGTTGAGATAATAGTAGTTAAAATGAATGAATTTCATGTAATTCCCAGGAAAATTGACTATCTTTGGCCGTGGAGTTGAATACTAATTCCGATGCCTACCGAATAAGGAGAGTGACAGCCTGTAAGTTGTTAACATTTAATTTATGATTTTCGTGAAAATATATTTAGATTTTTATTGGCAAGTTTATTACCAATGTAATGACAACGCCTATCAAATAACTCCTTTTTTAGATCCATTTTTTTTATTGATATTTCGGTTAACTATTCTATATAATTTCATATAATTACTAGCTTTATTTGAGTTGGCCAAAGACCACTTTCACAAAGTCCCAGTTAACTATCACTTTAAATTTGGAATAAATTTCGAAAGATAATAAAATTCTCCCATTAAAAAAATGCTAAATTCTTATCCTTCATTGTCGCTTAGTGCGCCTTGGGCCACTCCCACCCCAAACTCTCGTTTGCCACTCACCTGTGCAGGCGCTCCGTCTGCTCCGATTCATTCTGCAGATCGTTGATGGCAAAGAGCTCCATTTCGCCGTTGCGACCGAATATTCCGTTGGGTATTTTGCGAAGGAACTTCTTCAGGACGCTGGCAATGGTGAAAACGGAGTAATTGTCGACGTTCACCAAGCGACCCGCCTGCAGAAAGTGTATGAGCTTCTTCATGGTGCCCTGGTGGCCGGGGGCGCGGAATACATCGCGCCGGTTCGGCGACTCCTTGTTCAGTTTGAGGATGAGGACGAGCAAGGGTCCTGGAATGTTGTTGTTGTGCTTGCACACCTCCTCCAGCGGCACCCCGAACTTGACCTTCTCCAGGCGGTACGGATAGGCGGGGGCGGTGGCGGGATGGCCGCAGGATGTGACCACATTGCCCAGATCGGCGGCACGCCTGTGGACGCGTTCAGCCCAGCTGGACATGATTTTCGCGTAGGCTTCTTTCTCGCTCTCTCCACTCGATGTGTGTTTGCGTTTGCTTGGTTTTTCCTGGCTGGCTGCCTGCCTGCCTGCCTGCCTGCCTGCCTGCCTTCGTGCCTGCGTGAGTGCGTGCGTGCGTGCCCGAGTGTGTATGTATGCGAGTTTTTCACGGGAAAAATGTGCTCGGCTCAACAGATTTATGGTTTTATGCTGGCCGAAAGCATGTTCACTTTTTCTGGAATGATTGTTGTCCACTCTCCAACGCTCCCGTTCTCCCACTCACTATCTAGCAAATGCTTTTTTTTCGCCACACACACACACCTCAGCACTACACACACGGGAGAATTAAAATCAACAAAACGCAGCTTCGCGTCTGCTGCTGCTGCTTCTTCTTCTTGTTCGCTTGTATTTTTTCTATTTGGCTCCTTGGGCGTTGTTTGAGTTTTGCTTGTTAGCTTGCTTTTACACAGTCTGAACGGAAACGAAACACTTGTTTTGGCCTGCTGCGCTGCAATCAAACTTTTAACGATTTAACTCGATTTCCTACTCGCGAGTCGCGGCCACTCCTGTATGCATTTTTTCTTTGCCGTTGTCTCTCTTCTCGCTATTCGCTTTTTTCGTCTTCCGTTTCTCGGCTTCTTCTTTGGCCAACGCCTCTCTCTCGGTTCTGTGGGTTGCTTTCAATTAAAACGCGACACTCTTACATCTTGCCCGGTTTCACTCAATACGCGGCTCTCGCGATCGCTGTCGGTTTGCTTTTAGGTGCTAAATTAGTTGTGTTATTCGCGAGTGTTAATAAACTGCGCTCCGATTCGATTTTTTGTTTTTAGGTGTGTGACTGTTTTTTTTTCTGCTCCGAAAACTTCAAATTCGTCAAGCCAGAGAGGATTTTCTCCTCCACTTCAACTGGTCACACATTTCTGATTATTTCCAAGCAGTGCGCGTAGCTAAAACTGGTTCCAATTTGGAATTAGATGTATTTACGCGATTGTTTAAAAAAAAGAAATATAATATAAAATAAATAAAATAATTAATAGTTTAAGCAATGGTAAACTCCTTCGTCTATATAATTTATTATAATAAATATTTTCACTTACATTAGTAATTATATTCTATATGTTTTTATTATATTATACATAACTTGAGGGAACACAACATTAATGTTGCGTATTTAAATACGCAAGTTCAGTTTGGACTAGAATCCTAAGTTGCTATTATTATTTCCCAAGTCTACAATATTTATATACAATATATACAGAATATTTAGGACAGTAAGTAAATAAATAAAATTAAATAAATTACATTTTGGCGAAAACCACGATAGGAAAAGATCTAATAGAAAACAATCAATGTTCCTATCGATAATAATGATATTTTTAAATCGCTAGCGTTTCCAATTTAGCTATTTGACCGCTAGAACATCGCGCAAAATCTACGTCACTATCGATAGTAATGCTGTTTTCTCCAACATCGTGAAATTGTTGCAAGTCAAACACAACAATAACAAAAATTATTAAAAACGCCTATTAAATCGCAAAGTAATCTCAAAACAAGTACGGATCTGTGCGAAAGGCGATTGTGGTGGTCTGCAATCGCTTTTCCACACATATTTCCCCTCTCCGCGTTCGTCTGCAGTGACAGTAATAACAAGAACAGGAACAACAGCAACAACAACGACGACGACGACTGTAACGTCAAGAGAGCAGAAATAGTTTCCCTTTTCCATCAACAAAAATACATATGTATGTTGTATTTTTTTCCCCAAACTTGGCCAGTTTTTCGAGACGAAATTTTCCGCAGTTTTTCCTCCGAGTTGAAGCACAGTCATCGCCGCGTCTTGTGAAAAGTTGCGACAACGACGTGCTCACCTTGAATTCACGAGCAGCAGCAAGATATTGACCCTGCTCGCGCGCTCACTCACACGCATGCAGGCCGCACACCAAATGCCATATAGCCGCCGCACATAAGCACATAGTTCCGTTTTAATCCCTTACCGATATGTTTTGCTTCGACAGATCGCGAGGACGACTACAATTGGTTGAACAAATGGCCACCGCCGCCTCCACATCGCAGCATGCGTCGACCGCAACGATGATGGCCGGCTCTGGATCGGTATCGGGCTCCCTGGCCACCACTTCTTCCACCTCGTCATCAGCCCCAAGCAGCATACCGAGCAGCTCGGCGGTGCGAGCCCTGGCCATGGAGTACAAGTCGCTCCAGGAGGAGCCGGTTGAGGGATTCCGCGTCAAGTTGATCAACGACGACAACCTATTCGAGTGGGAGGTGGCCATATTTGGTCCCCCAGACACTCTCTACCAGGGCGGCTACTTCAAGGCACACATGAAGTTCCCTCACGACTATCCCTACTCACCGCCATCCATCCGCTTCCTAACGAAGGTCTGGCATCCAAACGTCTACGAGAACGGGGATCTGTGCATATCCATACTGCATCCGCCGGTGGATGATCCGCAGAGCGGTGAGTTGCCCTGCGAGCGCTGGAATCCTACACAGAATGTGCGCACCATCCTGCTGTCGGTCATATCGCTACTCAACGAGCCCAACACGTTTTCGCCGGCCAATGTGGATGCATCGGTCATGTATCGTCGGTGGCGTGACTCACAGGTGAGACTGCATCTTCTGGCTATTCGTAAGTGTCTAGTATGCGGGCTTGAGCCACTGGGATTTGGGTAATGAAATTTTCATAAAACCCCTCACCAGAAGTCCGCATACTAGACATTTACACCCCCCCGTTGTTGGCTTTTTAATAAGGATGTACTAATTTCAGGGCAAGGACAATGAGTATCCAAACATCATACGCAAACAGGCCCTGGCAGCCAATGCCGAGGCCAAGCGGGAGGGCATTGTGGTGCCCATGACTTTGGAGGACTATTGCCTGAAGCCCACACGGAAGCCCGCAACAGACTCTGGCCTTGATGCCAACTTTTATGATGATGATTTCGATCTGGAGACGGAGGACGATCTGCCCACAGATGACGACGATGATGACTTCGATGAGGATGATGACGATGACGTCGATGATGAGGAGGATGACGACGAGGAGGAGGATAGTGCCACGGCTTCGATAAGCAAAAATAATGGCAGTGGCAAGTGCAAGAATAAGAACAACAACGGCCTGCTGGGCAGAGAGGCGGCCGATGCAGAGTCGGCAGATGATAGCGGCAAGGGCGAGACCACATAATGCAGCCAAGTCGAGATCCGCTCATCATTTCTTCTTCCTCCTCCCACAATCCTGCCTTTTCATTTCTCCAACATTATTATTATTATTATGATTAATGCTAATTATACATGTTTAAACAACTAAAAGCCGAACAACTGAGAAATCGAATTATTTACCAATGTAGTTTCTACGGCAAATGTTTTCTTTGTTTTCTTCTGGAGGGTAGACATGATTATGGATCTGATTTTAATCGACTTTCAATCACTTTTGTGTCGTATAAGCTACAAGCAATTAATAGAGTTCAGGGACTTGTCCGTTTCCCCTTTTTACGCAGCTAATAATTGGCACAGAAATAACTCGGCCAGTAATTGATTACCCACTATATACATGATATATATATACATACATATATACAGCATATGTACTAGTTTTAAATTAACATTTAAAAATTATACTATAAATAACACCCATTTATATGAAAGAAAAACACGACAACATCCTATCGTTCGTGCTAAGTGAAGTTCATCCATAAACCCAAATAGAGAACAATCAATGGATTTCAAGAATAAAAGCAAATATAAAAACCTAGAATTAAGCCATATTTAAGTGCAAAATCAACAAAGAGTGTAAGTTAATAAGAAACCACAACAATTGCAATATAGATACGAGAGAACCGCGCATTGTATAAAACAGACTAGAGTTTGCAACAAAGATAAATAAGCCAAATAAAATTACGGAAAAACACGCAGGTCTTTAAATATATATATTCGGGGTTAAATTTACAATTGATAGCAATAAATAACTGCTCCTTAAATTTTAAAACAATATTGTCAGTTTATATTCACTTCAAGCATTTCTTTAATTTATTTTATTTTGTTCGGATTTTGGTAACTTAAATTTGCGCCACAAGCTTTGCCCGCTTGCGCCAGGCCACCAGCGCTGGCGTCAAATCCTTGTCGGTGATGGTCGGCATTCGTATCAGCGAGCTATAGACTCCGATATCGGCCACTGACATTTGGCTGCCGCCGAAATACTGCTGCTGCTGCAGGCGCTTGTCCAGCAGGCGCACCATTGCCACCTGCGTTTTGTGCGTGTTGCAGCGCAAGAGCTGATAGCAAATGTCCAGGACGAGGTCGATCTCATTGCACAAGGCAGATCCCTCGTACCGGTATTCGGCAGGACCAACGCGACCCAAATAACGAATGATGTTCACCTCGCCGTAAATGGGTACGTACATGGTCGGCGAGCTGATCATCTCAGTGTGTTCGCCTGTAATATTATACAGTTATTCTTAAATCCTTGAGGATTCTACAACTAATTTCACTTACAGTTCTTCCAGATGAGCGTTACATTAATCTTGGGTAGGGCCGGGTTCACCGTAACCTTGGCCAAATTAGCTTCAAACTCCCGGGCTGCAGGGCCAATGTCGGCCATCGTGGAGTGCGTGAAGGTCTTGACATCAATTGTGTACAGATCCCGCCACGCATTCTTCAAGGCCAACAGAGCGTAGGGTATGAAATTGGGATGTCCATTGATCACAACGTCCTGCAGTGGTATCTATAATAGAAATTATATAGTCTATAAAATTAAACATAAGCTATATTCCCAGTTACCTCTTTTAGTCCACCATTCTGGAAGGCAGTCGTATGCTGGTAGGTCTTGCCGCACACTCCCAGACCGGCCCTGATTTGTCCCAGCTGCGCCTTGAGATCCTCCAGTTGCTTGAGCACCTTCTCCTGTCGGGCGGCCACCGTTGCCGTGTCATCCTGCAAGTTAAGAAGGAAAAGGAGTTGTCTTTAACTGGCAAACGGCGCCCACGAGTGTCCAAGGTCACCTGGACAACTCGAGAACAGAGCAAGCAACACACAAAACGGAGCATGGATGCACATATTCATCTGAGTGTTTTGTTTTTCTTGGTTAGTCGATGTTTTTATAAATAGAATTTCGTATTTAGTAGTGGGTTCTTGTTGTTGTTGTTCTTGGTGGTCTTAACCTTTAGCAGTTGTTGTATTTGTCGGCCTAAAATGTCCAAATCGAGTGCGCATGTGGCTGCCTTCTTGCTCCCGCTACCGCTTGTTTTGTGGCTCCTGTTGCTGCTCGCCTCCCATCTCTGGCAAAGATCACATATGCGGAAATGGAATGGGATGGCGTTGATGTTGATATTCGATGTTTACTCTCTTCAATTAGCCAGCGATCCCCAGGCCAGGCGGCAAATTCCAAGTTCACAACTTACGCATGTTGATGATGATGATGTGGACGCAGGTGGTGCCAGGGCGTCCGCCGCCAGGCTCACGTTCTTCAGGGCGTACATGCAGGTGGGCAGCTTAATGTCGAATTGGGGCAGCAGGGTCTTCAGTTCGTACATCTCCTCAGCAAGAGCTTATCCAAGAAGTCAGTAAGTTTATGGAAATTAATTTTTGCAAAATGTGCTTGCGATAGCGATGAAACGATTACTGGATTTACTATTCTTATATCGATAATTGCTTTCGATTGCAACAGCACTAGTCACCAATTTCCCCATTTTTCAAATATATTCTGATTACAGTTTTATTTTTTTATTTTTTAAGAAATTTATTCACGTATTTACATTCTAGTTTTTAGGTTTCGACTCCTTGGGCCCCACTTTCGGTATGCGCTGGATCCTCTTGTCCACAATGTGGCGCAAACGTCTGTTCGGCTTGACCAACTCGATCTCGTTCATCGGCTCGATGACCTGGCCCTTGCGTGTGATGACCGCGGGTCGGGTCAGCATCCGGAAGGCCGTCTCTGGCACAAAGTTCCGGCCAATGGGTGCCCGGATACTGGCTTCGTAGTCGGCCAGGGATCGGAAGGGAAACGGCAGACTGGAGACCTTGTGCTCGCGCGCCTTTTTGCAGCCCTTTTCGTTCACGTAGAGGTTATCCTTGTTGTCGTCGCGACGCTTTTCCGGCGCCGCTAGCTTTAGGAGAAGTCGCTTGTTGCGCCGCTCTATCACCTCCTGGGAAATGCCAGCTCCCGCCCAGGAACCCCAGCCCGGCATGAACAGCTGCAGTTCTGTGTTCTTCAGCTCCGAGTCCTTGGTTTTGTCCCTATTAAAGTCAGCCACAATGTCATCGTCCTCGAAGGCCTGTCTAACGGTTAATTGATGTTCGGCTGCCGCTGCGTCATCTTCATCGTCATCGTAGTCCGCCGCATCATCGTCCATTAGAGCATCGCCGATACCACCTGCTGAGCGGCTGGTCTTCTTTTGGCTAAACACCAGGGTGGTCACCTTGTTGGGATCTACAGTGTCCACTATCGTTGGTTTGGTCTCTTGACTTTCCTCAACGGGAGGAGGTATTTTCTGGGACTGGTCTTCCTTCTCGTCTCCGTAATTTAAAGGCTCATCGATCTCCACCCGCTGATTGGTCTTCTTCAGTTCCAAATCCTTTAGGTTCTGCAGCGCATCCTTTTTCTTTTTCGTCTTCGTCTTTTTGCCCTTGGCGGGAGCTGCCTTGAGCTTGTCCACCCGTTGCTTCAGCTTCTCCAGCTTCTTGGTTAGCTTGGCTCTCATCTGGTCGTCGTGCTTGTCGAAGATGTCATCAATGCTACGGGTCTGCTTTTTAGGTTTTATTTCCGCGGCGACACTTGGTTCAACTTCTTCGACTGTCCAGCCGTTTTCTACTTTAACCTTTGATTTTTTCACGATTTTCTTAGCAGGCTTGGCCCTTGGCCTTTTCTCCTCTTTTGGTTCTTCTTGGGCTTTAACTTCCTGATTTTCCTCCTCTTCTTCCATATCCCTGCGATGCTCTTCTAATAACTTTTCATTGTGATTTCGATTCGACCAATATTGCCTCCAATTACCGCCTTCTTCACCACCGTTGCCGTTGCTTTCCGTGTTATCAGCAGTCTTTCGCTTTGTCCAGGGATTGAAGGGATCGTAGTCCTCCTGGTTCTCCTCTTCCAGAGCCACCCGCTTCCTGCTCGTCTCGTCCTCGCTGTCAGATTCCTGCTTCTTCTGTGTTAACTCCCTGCTGACCGCCAATTGTTCAGCCAAATCCTTACGCACATCCTTGTCGTATTTCGCCCGGACCTGAAGATTTTTGGCCCAGGTACCGGTGTTCTTGTGTCGCAAGCTGGCTCTCTCCTGTACGCGACTCTTCTCCAGCGCATTTAGTTTTTCGAGGGCCGCCTCTGGGTTCGTTTTCTGCAGAAGCTCGAACTCCTTCATCTGCTCCAGCATCTTTTGGCGCTTCTGCAGTTTGTGGTACTTCTTGGACTTGATTTTGTTCTGCATGCGCTCCTTGGCTGACTTCTGGGACTCGCGCATCTTCAAATAGGCCAGCTCCTTGCGACGGGCGAAGAGCTCATCGCGGGTGAGTTGCTTTTGTAACAGCTGGCGCTCCTTTTTGGCCAGCTCCTTCTCATCCGTAGTGTCACCAATTTGTGCTTTGCGTAACTCACGCAGCTTGAGGTTGCTGGCCTCGAGCTCCTTGGCCAGTTCTGACTTAAAACTCGTTTTCAACGAAGGCGCATTCGCCGCGGTGTTTATATAAATCGTATCAGTTGGTATGGGAAATACTTGAGTCTCCGCTGAGCGCTGTTGAGCCACCACAGCATCCCAGCGGCCCAGCTTCTTGGTCACTGCCTCGTAGCCAATGGTTCGCTTAATGCGATCCGCAGCCGGCTTTTCCAGCGGCTTCTCCAGTACCTTCTTGCTGCTCTGCACATTCTTCAGCTTCCTGCCCGTCTGACTATGCTTGGTGGAGGTGCGAAGGATCTGCACCAAGTCGTTGAGACCCACCGCCCTGGGAGCCCGATCAGTTGCCGACGACGACACGCTCTTCACCAGCTGAAACTCATCTTGGCGGGTCTGGCGCTCGTCACGCGTAGATTTCTGGATGTGCTGCACATTGCCCAGACTGCCGATGGCCTGCAGCAGCTTCTTGTGTGCCTTCGGCTCGTATTGCTCCTCGTCGTCACTCATGTTTAGCTCAAAATATTCGCCGAATTCAACAATAATAAACGAATGCTTTGACAGCGCACGTGTGCAAGGCAACAGCTGGGCGGTTATCGATAGCTAAAATACTCACAGAACTAAATGAAAATCAGAAAACTATCGACCGGCACTAGAAAAAAGCCGACAGTCGCTGTTCTTCTTTTGTTTACAAATTTTTTTTGTGGACGGTGTGTGCGCCATGGCCGACACGAAATCTGGACGGCATGCATCGGCCAGTGGCAGTGGCACCAGTGGCCTCACGCCCCTGGTGCAGGGACCAGAGAACCTGGAGTGCAAGGACTTTCAGGAGTATCTGCGCACCCGGCAAACGCCGGAGACGCTGGAGAAGCTATACAACTATCCGCCAATCTGCTTAGCCGTCTTCCGAGAGCTGCCCGAGTTGGCCAGGCAGTTTATCATTCGCATTCTGTTCGTGGATCAGCCAGTGCCGCAGGCGGTGGTCACATCCTGGGGTGCACAACGTTTTGCCAAGTGAGATCAATCATCCGCCGCCTTACTTCCAAGAATTCCTCTAAATCTATTCCTTCCTTAGGGATCAATCGGAGGCCACAAGCTGTTTGACAGCTTTGAATGTCTGGCGGGTTACCGCTATTCCTGGGGGCCTCACAGCCTGGGAACTTTCACCCACGTTTAAGAAAAGCGTGCGCCAGGTACTGCTGGGCGGTGGAAAGCCCTGGCCCATGACCAATACGCTGGAGAAGGACTCCAAGCCCAGGGATATCGCCTTCCTGGACACATATGCCATGTCTCGCTGGCGATGCGTCCTTCACTACATGGTGGGAACGGGAAATCGCAACGGTACCGATGCGGAGGCCATTAGTCCGGATGCTGTGCGGATCCTGCTGCATGCAAATTTGATGAAGCGAGACGAACGCGATGGAATCACCATAACCAGACAGGGATTTCAGTTCCTGCTGCTGGACACACGAGCTCAGGTGTGGCACTTTATGCTCCAGTACCTGGATACGTGCGAGGAGCGAGGCATCTCCCTGCCGGAATGCCTCTCTATGCTCTTCCAGTTGAGCTTCTCCACCTTGGGAAGGGACTACAGCTCGGAGGGCATGAACAATCAGATGTTGACCTTCCTGCAGCATCTAAGGGAGTTCGGATTGGTCTTCCAGCGGAAACGGAAGGAGGGACGCTTTTATCCCACCCGTTTGGCTCTGAATGTGACCAGCAAGGAGGCAGCGGCCACCGCTACAGTGGCCACCAATGAGGAGGAGGGCATACAGGACTCTGGCTACATTGTGGTGGAGACCAATTATCGTGTGTACGCCTACACAGATTCCCCACTCCAGGTGGCTGTCCTGGGACTATTCACGCAGCTCCTCTACCGCTTCCCAAATCTCGTCGTGGGCGTGCTCACCCGCGATTCGGTGCGTCAGGCGTTGCGTGGCGGCATCACAGCTGAGCAGATTGTCTCGTATTTGGAGCAGTATGCGCATCCCAACATGCGACTGGTGGAGTCTGCCATTCAGTCGAAATCCTGCCTCCCACCGACAGTCGTAGATCAGATCAAGCTGTGGGAAATGGAGCGCAATCGCTTCGTCTACACGGAGGGCGTTGTCTACAATCAGTTCCTGTCTCAAACCGACTTCGTAACACTGCGCGACTACGCCCAGTCCATCCATGTTCTGGTGTGGCAGAACGAACGAACTCGCACCATGGTCGTCCAGAAGAATGGCCATGACGACGTCAAGCGGTACTGGAAGAAGTACTCAAAGAGTGGTGTCTAACCCGTGAAGAGAGCTTGAATAGAGTTCGTAGTTTCGTATGTTATATAAGCTAGTATTTAATTTATTTGCAGTAATTGGAAAAAAAGAGAGGAATATGGAAATTAATTACACGCAAAGGAACCACATTAAAGCTAGTACTTTAAGTTGGGTTCGATTTGTTTGAATAAGATCTGGTTAGGAATACCTCAGGAGCCGAAAAGGTGATCTATAAACTCCCTCTAACTGGGTTTCATATAAACTTATAACCATTGCCTTGTAAAAGAGGCTCGGAGATTAAGTTTATTTAAGCAAAAATGAAACTAAATGCAAAAATAAATATTTCGCTCAAATAATTTTTATGTACAAATGACAGCTGACCTTTTTTTTTGCTTTAAATCTTAAGCATCTCCAATTAAAAATTTTAAGACTTTTAATTAAAAATCTTTCCATAAATTCCTATTGACGGAGAGAACACTCAACCCAAGACCAAAACAAAAGTGTTGTTTACAAGCTCCTTTGGGATATTTCCTTAACGTATACATACATATATCTCGATCTCATCCTATCGTCCTAAATAAGAATGCAAATGGAAACGTATAACCCTTCTTCCTGGGACAGGACTTAATATAAAATAGGCCTTTGAGGCATGCAGAGATTGTAGTAACTGCCTTTAGCCCAGAAATCCATGCCCTTCCAGCCGCACCAGCCCTTGATTTGGATAGTGGCCAGCTCATCGGCACCTGTATAATGTGGATCCAGAATCAAGAACTTCACCTGACCCGTCTGCACGCAATAGTCCACGCCGATAATGGTGTGAGCCAGCACACCGCCGCCAATCATCACTGGCGTGCCCTGCGTCTGGAAGTGCATGGCCAGCTCGGAGGCAACGGTGGCTAATTCCGCCCCAGAGGCCACATGCAGGATCTTGGAGTCGACATTCAGGAATCCCTGCAGACACATGCTGATCTCCGTCGAGCCAATCCACTGCGAGGAGCCCACAAAGGCGGCCGGCTTGTCGTTGATCTTGTGAAGATATTCCTGCACCTCCAAGTGCGACGGTATCGGTGCGTTTGTATAGCCCTGAAGGACGAACCAGGAACAGATTGTCTGCAGGGAGCGGTAGGCGCAGCCCCAACCCTTATCCTGCACCTGTTGCTGCAGGTAGTGGTAATAGTGGTAGTTTCCATTCACTAAGTACTCCTTGCCATCGGTCACACCGCTGGGCCGGACTCCAATGTGAGTGTTCATCAGTGGGGTCCACGGAACATCTTCCGCCTCGACCGGGAATCGCACCTGATTAGCCCTGCGGAAGTAGGGACGGCTAACGGGCAGGGCGAACTGCCTATGGAGACGCTTGCGTCTCTCCTGCATGTTCGGATCATCATCACCCAGATCCTTAAGGTATGCGCAGCTCACAAAGTGTCCAAACTCCTGGGGATAGAAGTGATAGCTCACCGGCACCAGCAGCTTGCCACTCTCCGTTTCGGTGAGGTGCTCGATGAGGCTTAGCTCAAACAGCCGCAGGGCCCGGCAGATGCTCTCAATCAGCACATCGTAAAGCCGCTGGAGCTTGGTCTTCCTGCACAGGATGGCCATGGCTTCTATCTCCAATGGCACCTCGACTCGAGGCTGCTCTTCGGTGGTCACAGCAATGCTAAGAGCTGGATGCGGCGGCGAGTTTCGCGTCACGGGATCTCGGCTGCGAGAGCGCATCACATCGATGGGGATCACTTCGTAGTCGCAGCCAATGGGAGCCAAGTGCTTTGCTGGTGCTGCATTCTGGCCCGCCTTCGAGGGTTTCTTTTTCTCATTATCCTTCTCGGGCTGCCCGGGATTGGGAATGGCGTCAATTAGATCCTGGATCTGCGATTCACCACCGGTAAACCGTGTGTCCAGCGGTCCGCAACTGCTGATAAAGATCTTGGTTTGCGGCACATTAAAGACCAGAGTGCCATCGGCCACACGCTTGCGCAGCACATGCATCTCCCGTGCCACGGACTCTGGTGTGGGAGCTGTTTGCAGGTAGAAGCCGCATTGCAGTCGGGTGAAGCAGAAATCGTTGTACATCTGCTCGGCCTCCATCACCTCGTAGGGCACCTCCTCCAGTTTGCCGTGTACAAAGAACGAAGCCTTCATGCCCACCAAAGTGCCCAGCTGGCACTGCAACAAGATGGGATTATCGGTGATGTCCACTGATTTGATGACCTCATTAAGGTGCGCCTCGCCATCGCTGCAGTCGCCAAACTTGACCAAGCCACAGAGATCCAGCTCGGCTGGGAATCTGTGCTGGATCTGCTCATAGTTCAACTGTCCTAGACTGGACTCAATGTTGAAACTCAAGAGGAGTAATGTCCCGTCGCCGTAGAAAACTCCATACAAACAGCCGCTGCACTGCTGTTTTGTTCGCTCCAAACGCTGAAACCGGAGAGTTCCAGATTATGAATCCTTGATCTAGGACATTGTGGAGGTCTTACCTTGAGCAGGAAAGCGGAAATCTTCAGTTTCGGCAGCATATTAGCGTTAAATAAACAAATTGAAGATGAAGTAAATGCGGCCACAAGCGCAATTGCACAGCTGGCAAAATATATGTATATCGATTGCAGCGATAACACGGTAGCCTTGGACCAATCGTCAGGGGCTTAGAACAAAAGGGATTAAAGTAATTAAATAATTAATTTTAGTCCATTTTAGCTAATTGCCTACACGGAATTGAGAAATTTATTTTTCACCAAAAACTTAGAAAAAGAGCTTCTGGAAATTAAGCTTTGCAAAGTAATTTTAATAATAAAAACACAAATGGGAGTCAAAGCCTTTGCAGCTTGCAATTGGATCGTTGGGCTGTATTGGAAATAAAACATAATTAAGCAAAAATTAATTAATTTAAATTTTGAACTTTTCTGTTCAAATTTTATTATGTTAAATTATTAAAATATTATTTGTGAATTAAAATATATAGATTTTTGGGCTATTATTTGATTTTTGACCTACGGATGTCTTTAAGGAGAGTTATCTGGATTTTAGGGAATTTAAAACTATATTTTTATAAAAAAAAGTAAAAAAATAATACAAATAATAATAAATATATAAATAACTAAATAATAAAAAAACATATTACAAATAAATTCAAAATTTGTATGTCATTAAACGTAAAAAAATAAAAAAAATATTTTTTTTTACATTTAATGACATATAAATTTTGAATTTATTTGTAATATGTTCTTTAAATGGACATGGCTAGATATCGGCACAAATTTAATTTTTAACAAATCAGAAAATATTTAAAAACTAGAAAAATTTTAAATAAAAAATATGCACTTTACCCTTTACCCCATAAATTGAAAACTCTCGTTTTTAATACACACACATATATAACACATTTATTTAATATAGATTTTATATTGCATTCTCGGCATAGTGTATAGATTCGCAAAAAATGTTATAAACGAGACACGGCTGGGCGCATTCCGCTCCAAATGACTTTGTTTCTCCTGCTTCTCCTCCTCCTCCTCCTTTAGACAGACTTTGTTTATCAATCGTAGTCCGTAATTCATTAATATTCTATCAATGTTTCACATTTATATACAGTACATAATTGCGTGGGTGCCTCTTGGATTTGCTTCAACTGGAATATCGTGTTCGTTTTTGTCTCGTGCCTACTATAATTTACACTAAGAATTGTATTTGTGTTTCAAGCGATTTTCCTTTAAGTTTTTAGGTTTTAGTTTTGACATGCTACAAGCTACTGGGTTTCAAGAATTCTCTAATTAATTTGCATTGCTGGAGTTGTGTAAAAGCAAGCTTACATCGACGAAAAAGGAGTTTAAAACGCAATCCCTTGTTATATGTAATTATATATATATATTGAATTCCTGCGGCTGCCTCCTTCCTTCTTTCTTCCTTATCCATTGACCCCTATATAACATCCAAGTTGAAGCCTTTAAACGCGGAACTTAAAGCACAAGCATCCGTATCCACCACGACGGCTACTGCTCTGGCGCTACTTCCTCTGCTTGGCAGCAGAAGTGGCTGCTGCTGGGGCTGATGCTGCTGCTGTTGCACCCGACGAGTCCTTGCGTGGTCCTGTGGTAATTGTCACGCTGGGACTGGCGGGCTTTGTCGTTGTCATCGAAGTCTTGCAGCCACTAATGTTCGGGGGCTTGGCTTTGGATGTGGCTTTTCCTGTGGATCAAATAAATATTTAAAATTTCCTTTAATTTTAGAGGTTCAAACTCCCACCTAGATCTATCTTCTTGGCCTTGCCAGCTGGCTCCATCTCTGGCTGCTCGGTGGCCTTCACTTTTGTTGGCTTCTCCAGGGTTTGCGTGGGCGATGATGATGTGGACTCACCCTCGGCATACTCCTCGATGGCGGGCATAAAACCCTCGGAGATGCAGCTGCTGCTATCCTGAGTGCTGCCGGTGGGCGAGTCCTTTTCCTCGGCAATGCGCGGCAATGGCTCACAGTTGGCCAGGGTGACCTCTGTGGTAGTCGTCGTTGCTGCCTCTCCCTGGGTTTGCTTCTGAGATTCCTCAGGCGGTGCTGACGCTGTCACCAGTTGCTGCTGTTGTGGTGGAGCTGCGCTCCCTGCTCCTCCATTGGAGCCTGGCGTTGATCGCCAAGTGGTAGCCACCACGCGCTGTGTGTGTGTTGGCTGCTTAATGGGCGGTGAGCAGCAGAGAGGCGATATCTTGGTCTCCGCACTGCGTGGATGCAGTCGATCCGGTGACAAGGCGCGCCTCAGCAGCGGCGAACTGGGTTCCGCTGACTTGGTCCGGGCGAACCCGCCCTTCTTGTTGTTTGCACTCACCGCTCCCGTCTGCAGTGTAGGCAGGGTGCTGCCGGGACTATAAGACTGTGTGGTGTTTGAGGCTCCTGGCTGATGCCCAACCAAAGGAAAGGCCAAGGGCGACGGAGATCTTGTGGGTGATGACGGCAGCGGCGATGGTGACGGAGTTCGCGCCAGCGGTGACAGCGGGATGTGACCCACTGACTTCCGGCGATTGGGCAGCGAATTGTTACTTGTGGTGTGAAGGGTCTTTAGCCCTCCGGCGGGATTGCTGGCATTGCCACCGCCACCGGCAATCACAGCGGTGGCCGCATGAAGCTTGTGCTTGAGACCATGAAGGGTCGATGGACGCTGATACAGCTGCGGAACGACGCCAGTGGGTGACACTGAAGGCATAAGGGAAATGTTATTTACAAAATATTAAGTGGAAAATGCTTTTCCATCCAATTCTTACCTGGCACATTGCCCACTGAGGTGGGACTACTCCCAACGACGGCTCCCACATGGGGCAGGAGCACCACCTGCGTTGGCGGTGGGGCAGCCACAATGAGAGTTGAGGGAGCCGGAGCTGGTCCTGCATTAGAGTTACTCGAACCGGTGGGTGTATTGGGTGATGAGGATGAGGGTGAGGTGGATTGCGAGGAGGCTGAATTGGCTGCCGACTGGCAGCAGCTGCTGCTGTGATAAGAAGAGTCCAGCGGCGACAGGTTCCTGGCCGAGGGAGTGGTGGGTGAACTTGTGCCCGCGGAGAACTGAACCAGGAAAAGATAAGATTATTATTTATAATTATAATCAAGGCCCCAAACTAGATCCTACCTGCTGCATCTCTGCATTGGCACGCTTGCTACTGATCCGACGGAACAGCGAGGTCTTGCGCTTCTTGTCGTGCTCTCGCTTCGTCTGCTTCTTCTGCCGATTCAGTCCTTTCTTGGCCAGCTTGCTCTGCATAAGATCCCGTTTTCGTCCACCGCTCTGGATGCTGGTGTGCTCGAGAGGCGTGGCCCGTAGGGTAACATGCTCGCCACCACTCAAGAGCAACTGCAGCACCTGCGTGTGGAAGAGGCCCTGCACTGCCTCCCCATTTACATGGGTAATGAGATCAGCCGGACGCAAGCCCGCCTCGAAGGCCGGACTGCCCTCATCCACGGCCATAACCAAATGGTGCATCGTATAGAAGTCCGTGTCGCCGTAGTACACCCGAATGGTATGCACCGTGAAGCCAAAGCCTCGGGGTCCGCGTCTTATGATGATCGGTGGCTTCAGATTGGTCACCAAGGGGGAGAGCTCGCGGCACGGCGAGGTATCTCTAGAGCTGGCCGTGCTAGAGCCGTTGCCACCACCGCCGGGCGATTGGATGCCACACAGTTGAGCGGCCAATTGACTGTTGTCCAGCGATGTCATCAGGGAAAGACCCAAGGCGGAGGCGGATTTAACGATCGACCGGGAGCGATGATGCTTCATGCTGCCGCTACTGGTGCCATCCATAGACTTGGGCTGATGCTGCAGTGCCAGCGGAGATTGCTCCCTGGGCAAATTCATGTTCTCTGTGGACGAGCTGCCCGCGGATATAGTTTCATCCTCAATGGAGATGGAGAAGCGTGGCAAAATGTCCCGGGCGCAGACACACTTTCGTTTCCGGTTAATCTGAGGTGAGAAGTCATCGCTGTCCGTTTGCGAGCTCTCCGGCGTGCTGCGCGAGAAGCTGCTGACTGTCGGCGGCGGCGGAGTGGCCACCATGGTCGCCTGTGTTTGAAACGGTGGCGGAGTAGCTGGCGTGCTTATGATCGTTGTGGTATTTGGCGGCATGCTGTGACGTTGCTGCAGACGTTGTGTTGCCCCCTGAGGTGGCTGCTGCAGATAATGCTTCAGCATGCGCAGCTCTGCATCATTGCCAATGGTGACATTATGCAGGAGCTCCGGCAAGTAGTCGGCATCCGGGGTAGAGGGCACTTTCAGGCAGCTAGACGACAACTGTGGAAACAAAAGGAGTTGTGAGTCAAAGGAGACACCATCACCAAAGACAATACTCACATCCAGCTTACGCAATTGCGGCGTATTCAGGAATTTGTTGACCACTCCCTCGTTGGAACCAGACCCGGAACCTCTGCCGCTTCCGCTTCCTGTTGCCAAGCCCGTTTTCAGCTTAGGCATGGCTCCAGTTGAAGAGACTCCAGGCATGGGTAAGGGATTCTCCTGCGCACGCGATGGCAGAGATGTGAGGGGTGGAGGCCTGGCCCCATCTGTGGCCGTTGCCGGCGTGGCATGACGCGACCAGCTATAATGCTGCTTTCTATATTGCGGCGTGTACGAGTTGAAGCTACCAAAGACGGGCGTATCATCCGTATCGTCCGTGTCCTCACCACCAAGATCATGATTATAGCGATCCATGCGAGCTGTTTGAGCAATCAAGTTAGTGTTACGAAGCCGATAAATGGGTAATACTTACTATCAAAGTAACTGGTATCATCCTCGTGGGACAACTGTGGCACAAACTCTGCCTTCTGGCGCAACAGTGAATTCCAGTCCATGCCCAAAAAGTACTCATGCTCCTTTACCTCCAAGGCACCCGTCTGGGTGCCCAAACGGTCCCGGGGATTCTGCTGCAACAGCTGCGAAATAATGTCCTTCGCCTCCGTTTGCACGGGCCAATCCCCGCTGTCCGGCCACTCGATGTCGTCGTTAACGGTGTGCGCAAATAGCTCCTCGGTTGTCTCACCAAAAAATGGCACACAACCGATGAGGAACTCATAAAGAATGATGCCCATGGACCACCAATCGACGGGCTTGCCATAGCCCTGGCGCAGGATCACCTCCGGGGCAATGTACTCGGGAGTGCCATAAACCTTCAAAGGGAATATTCAAGTTAGTATCCATAAAACTTATTAAATTAAGAAGAATCCTTGGTCAGTGTCTCACCTGCTTGTCAGAAAACTGCCTCGTCTCCGAGTCAATGCATCCCTCGTACAGATTGGTGGCCAGCGACATGAGACCCATCTTCGAGAGACCAAAGTCGGTGAGCTTAATGTGACCCAGGGCCGTGATCAGCAGGTTGTCCGGCTTGAGGTCGCGATGGACTATACCGTAGCTATGCAGATACTCCACGGCTAATACTGTTTCGGCAAAATAGAAGCGCGCCATGTCCGCGGGCAGCGGCCCGATATTCTTGAGCAGCGTGCCACAATCGCCGCCCTCCACATACTCCATCACCAGGCAGAGGTGCTTCTTCGTCTCGAACGAGCAGTACATGCTGACCACAAAGGGATTGTCCGCGAACGAGAGGATGTCGCGCTCGGCGAACACCTGTTCCACCTGGTTGCGCAGGATGAGATTATTCTTGTTGATTTTCTTCATAGCGAAGCGCTGACGGGTGGTCTTGTGCTTCACCAGGTAGACGGCTCCGTAGGCACCATTTGAGATCAGCTTGACGATGTCAAAGTCGTTTTCATGGGGTGAGGGTTGTTGCTGCTGTTGGGCAGCTGCTCCTGTTGATCCTCCAGCTCCCCCGGGGGCTGGTCCAGTTCCACAGCTACTGCTGCCTGTTGCACCTGCCTTTTCCTCACTCAGTTGACCAACAGCCATGGCAAACGAGGGAGCCGAGTCGCCCGTTGCCACCGGTGTCTGGGGTGGCTGTTGAGGAGTGGCTGTGCCGCTGCCCGCGTCCAAAGCAATCGAATCTAAAGCCAGACTGCTCAACTGTTTGGCTGCACTCGTCAGTGGTGAATTGAGGAGCAAACAACTCCCGCCTGGCTGCGTGGGATCCGCCATCACTGTGACCTGTTCCGAGCACATCTGCTGCGTCTCCCGCAACTCCTGCTGCAGCTCGGCAATGGGATCCCGGTTTAGGCCCAGCTTATGGATGATGTACTGCGGTATATCCGCCTTGATCACCGGCATGGCCTTGGCCTGACCCTCTGCCGCTTCCAGCAGCTCGTAGAACTCCTGCGGATCGAATTCCAGGCATTCCAGCAGCCTAGCCGGTCGCGAGATAATCAACAATAGCTTCTTAATCACACCGCTCAGCTCGGCGGCTGCCTCCGGCGATTTCTCCTTGGTTTCCACCAGCAAACGCTCCAGATTCTCACTCAACTCGTAGAAATATTGCGAGGTTATCAGCTTGGCCTCCGATTTGTGCAAACAGTCCCTGGCCATTTCCAGAACTTGATGATGCACGAACCTAGAAAGGGGGTAAGCCGGTTTTAATTAAACGTAAACTCAAGTTCCGATTAAGCGAGAAGTACACCCACCGAACTATAGGCTGCGAGTCCCGAAAACTATTGCATGCCGCACTCTTGTTCTCGTTGATGAAGTGCTTCAGCCGCTCCTCCATCTGCTGGGTGGCCTTTGGAAAGCGTTCCTTATACAATGTGTTCATGACCGCAATCTCATTGTCCACGATCGGCGAGCGTGATGGGCTGGACAGCGACCTGGAGCGTGGGCGAAAATATGGTGACATTCGCCCGCCACCGGGCATTGCACTAATCGAGGCGGAGCTATTGGCAGATCCTCCACCAGCCTGTTGTTGTTGTTGCCCACCACAGGCGAGGCTCAGTTCAGCGCAGCAATTGACACAAGCTGCTGCCGACGCCGGCACCGCTGGAATTAGTTTCTGTGGCTGCAAGGGTTTCGGTGGCTGCGGCTGCTTCTGAGACACTGCCAGCAACAGAGCACAGTGCTTGGGACAGTGTTGCTTGAGGTGCTCGGCACAGCAGGCGCCAGCTGCTACGGCAGCGGCATCCGCCTCCTGTACGCCGGGCGGAATGTGGTTGTGCGACGGCAATTGGTTGAGACCCTCCTGACTGGAGCACTGAGACTGTGTGGCAAAAAGACAAAATATTATTTATTTTCTGCCAAATTTCCGAAACTCACCGATAAATTGGAGCTACCCGGGGTGGTGCCATAGCCAGAGGAGGGCAGTGAGGCCACCGACCATCGGCGTCCGTCCACAACGCCCCGACACGAGGCGATCCTTTTGATCGGAGCAAATGCAAATGGCATGGGCGAGTTGAGGCGTGGACTGTCCATGGGACTGGCCGAGTATGGGGAATGGGCTCTTGAACCGCCGGCCGCTGCAGCTGCCACGGCAGCCGCATTCGTTACCAAACTGAGACGATGATGAGCCACCCCGCTCGATAACGAGGTGTTGCCACCAGCAGCACCACCTCCACCACCAGAGCCCCGCATTACGACGCCATGCAAATGATGATGATAATGCTTGCCGGCCAGACCGATGCCCGCACAGCTGCCCGATCGCGAGATGTTGTGCTGGCCCATGACCAAGGAGCCGGGAGCCTGAATCGTTGGCTGTGGTGGGGCGGACAGCTCGTGGCGGAAATAGTTGCCGGTGAGACAAGGGGCTGACTTGCCCAGCGATGAGTGGCGCATGCGCAGCAAATTGGAGGCTTCTGCAAGTAGAAATTATGATGTCATAAATATTTATTTAATAATAAATTATTCTTAACATTTTGTATCTTTAGTATTTGGATCAACAGCCAGACAGACAGAGGCTTGATGGATGATCGAAACAGCCATACAGATATAGATATTATACAGTTGCTAATTGGAAATACACATAATACAGGCTGCTTTTCATGACTTTATCTGTAACAGCGTTAAAAATAGCCCGCAAACATGCGTTGTTCACGCTTATATCGTAATAATATTGTTGTTATTCAATTATTTTTAAATACGAAAGCCGAGAATTATTACTTTAGAAGTCTGCGAGTACTCTAACAATTATTATTCTAGTAAATATATATCCCTTACCGCTGCTGACTGCTCGCAGTGAGTTGGTGTGCTGCTGATAGGATATCTTTCGCAGCAAGGCGGTGTATCCTCGCGAGTGCAATGAAGTGGAGCTTCCAGACAGGCCACCCGATGAGCTCTTGGTTAGATTCAGATTACGCATCATCGACGAGCCATTCGCCGAGCTGTCATTGTGGCCAATTGACAGCTTAGCGGGTGACATGGGCAGCAGCTCGAGGCCGCTACAGGATTTGACGCTGCTGTTGCAGGAGGATGAGGCCGCGGCCAGAGCTGCAGCGGCTGCCTCCTGGTCGGAGTCGTCAAAGATCAGGACGCGGGCCGAGTAGCTCGACTGCGGACGTATACGCGACAAATTTGCGGTGCTCAAGTGACGCTTGGCCACCGGACTGCCCGAAGCACCAACTGCAGTGGCAGTGGTGCCACTGGTGGTGCTACTGTCTGCGGACACGGAGCCGGAAATGGACATGGCATCGATCTCGCTGGCCACACTCCGATTGATGAACTCCTGCTCCGGCTGCTCATCGCCCTTCTGCGGCGTAGAGGTGGATATCTTGCTTCCCAGAATGGAGCTGACTGAGTGGGACGATGACGTTGAGGATGACGATGTTACTGCTGACGCAGCGGCAGCGGTAGCTGCCTCCTGGCGCTGGCTCATGATCTCGGGCTTGGTCTTCGTTGAACGAAGTTCGTTCTCTCAGATCTGGGATATTTTAGCAGGCAACTCCCCGCATGCTGTTGTTATTAATCTCCCGAGCGTTGTTGCTACAAGTCTGGGACATGACGTTGTTGTCAGCGGTGGCGGCGGCTGCAATAAGGAAAAATTAATTAGCATACGAATGGCAAAGCGTTTCCCAGTCCAGTTCCTGCCCCGCCACACACACAAACCAATCGCCCAGCTAATTAATCTCGTTGAGTTGTCACTTTGCACGAGCCGAGTAGTAGCAGAGCAAATATAAATAAATAAATCTGTTAAAAATGGAATGGAAATAAATTGATATGTATTATTACATCTACATATATTTATATAAATAAATATATATCGGCGGAAGCCTTGCGCCCACTTGGCTTTTGGGGTGAGATAGCCCAGAATTTCCACAACGAACAGGTGCCCGCGGAGGCTGAACAATGACTTCGAGCTGAAAGGGAGCTTTCATCCAACGAATGTCGTGAGTGTTTTGTGATTATACCCGGAGAAAGGCCTTTGTATAAGCAGGCAGGGGCGTGGTGGTATCAATAAATTATTCAATCAGCTTTACACTTGTACAGTATTCGTGTTTTCTTTTGTAGGAAATATGTACGTAATATATAGTTTTTGTACGTTATATATATAATATAGTTTTAGTTAAACGATTAATAAATCATAAATATTGTGAACAAAAAAGGTTTAAAGTACATAAATTATTACAAAATTTAAGGGTTACACTTTTTTTTTGTCTTTTTAGTGAAAATTATTTTGAAGTTAATTTTTTAGAATGTTTTTTACCTTATATTATTATTTTAATATTTTTTTTTAATAATTAGACACCTCTAAGATTTAAAGAAAATAAAACCTTTCTTTAAAATCTGATCCAAAATATATATAAATTTATTCCTTAAATAGTTGAAAAGGTTTTTTCTGAATTATTATAGTATTTTGCAATTATTTAGAGAATTTAAGTAGAATTTAATTAAAAACTAATTTATTTTTAATTAAATTACAAGAAATAAATATTAATATTGTAGCTTTTGAATTAGATTTAAAGGTAATGTGTTGATTTATTAATTAATAACAGTTTAAACTTTTGAAGTCTTTTTTTTTTTGCCTCGTTACCCGAATTCCCCAAGTAGGTTTATGTCCCGTTGTTTACCCTTTTGCCAGTTTCAAGAAAGGGGCCACTAAATTATCTGCCGGATTATCAGCTGCTGGTGGGAATCGGGATCTATAGCGCCGCTGGAAACGGGTCGGAGCTATGCGGGGGTATTATAGCTGCTGTTCTGGTCGCGGTCGCAAATGGTGTTCCGAGGTTGTCTCGACGTTGTCGTAGTCCAAACTTGTGCGGTTATCAGCTAGCGTTTGTTTTCGTTTATTTATTATTATTTTTTTTTTTGGTTTTAGTGGCATTTATTTACACACTAATACACACGCACACACAGACACGTCTGGGGGGTATTTGTTTAAATTTCGCCCACTCGAGGGCGAGACGCGCGAGTTATTCACATGATAATTGGATTCGCAAACACAACGTCCGCTATTTGCTCAGATTTGATTATATGTATGTATATTGCACAGAACCCCACCAGCACCAGCAGCAAGGGCAAAGGATTTTCGAGTCCAAATTAATTACGGCCAGAAAGTACAACAACAAAAACACCGATAGCCATGACAGACATACGGGCCACCCACACACACACACGCACCCACAAAAGCAGGCACACACACACAGCCACATACACCGATTACGACGGGGGTTCGGCTCGGGGCAATGGCAATCCAGTCAGTGTCGAATAAGAAGACGATTTCCCACTTTAATCGCACGGGACACTCTATTTGGCACCTTACATTTTATACGTAGTATGGGCGCTGTGGCTAACACACACACACACGCGTGCCTAGCACGCCTACGATGGATATTATTAAATATTTTTAACAGCGAAAAAATCGTTGCAACAATAATCAACCGAACGGTCACACCGCTAGAGACGACAATCCTCCCGATAGATTTTCAATAGTTTGGAGCTCGTGAGCAGTGATTTTTTTAAAATTTAATTTATTATAAAAAATAATAAGTTCTATATTAATTAATGCTGTTGTTACTAATTAAAAATATAAATGAATTAAACTGACTCCTTTACTTCAAAATTTTAATTATAATTATTATACGATGAAAGCTGCAAAGGTATAACATTTGGCTATAAGAAAAACTTGTAATTTTAAGACTTGATATTTTCTCAATAATAAATTATAAATAAAATGTAGTAACCGATGCGTTTTAAGACAAATATATTACATTTGTTAAAAAGGATTCCCTCTACTTGCCCTTGTTGATGCATTAAAACCACAGTGTAAAATATACATTTACTAACTTTATTTATTTATTACGACGCTTTTATTGTTACGGAACTGCTTTTTTCTGGGCAACGCCGGGCTAGCTCAGGTCCCCAGGGCGGATCCGACCCGATGCCCACAGTCCGAACAATCGATATTAAAATATCGCACGTCTCACCAATTTACACATCTCTACAAAAAACAACAAAGGTAAACAATAAGAAAAATCAAAACAAATGGAACGACATTGACCATTGGTGGCTTTGGTGGAATCGCCACGACGCACCCACCCATCCTGTGGTGCCTCCGGTGTATCAAGGGGCACCACCCATCTCCGGCGGACCGGTGCCTATTCCAGGCGGCCTGACGAACGGCTCATCTCCCCCAGGTAAAGACTCTATTCAGTTCTCATATTCAGGTTTTTAATATATAACAAAAATTCCAGTGGTGCTTACGTCTAACATATTTTGCTAACTGTTCCCTGACTCGTTCTGCCCCGGCAAAACCGTACCCTAGCCCGA